>JAKOGI010000089.1:22500-270000 GCA_029747015.1 Carnegiea gigantea | reverse complement strand
TCTCATTTTGTTTCTTTTAATCAGCCAAAGGTCTCTTGCTTTGTCTTTGTAGGCTGTAGCAGAACCCACCAACGCCTAAATTGAATTGGGTTTTTTGTTTTAGTCAGCCAAAAAATACTGCAGCCCTACACACGCTTAAACAGAGAAGCATCCACGACTGCAGGTTCTTCAAGCTCTTCGAGTTTTCGACCTTCAAAACGCAAACCCTAGTTCGTCTTCTTCATCAATTGCCATTGCTTTTGGTTTCCCAGTGTTCGTGGAGTTAGAATCTACGTAATTGCCATTGTTGTTGCTTTCATGGTGTTCGATTCTGAAGGTTCGAAGGTATGTGTTGCTCCTCTGATCTTCTGTTTCAATCTCCTCTAAATTTCTGAACATCAGATTATGTTATTCCAGCCAATTTTTGGATGGTTTGGTGCCGGAAAATCAAGGGTTTGGTGCCAGAAAATAGGGGCCAAATGCAAGTAATGTGCCGATTTCTGGACGATCTGATCGAGGGTTCGCTGAAGGTATTGTATTTTTGAAATTCCATTGATTTTGTTGGGTTTGAAAAGGAATTAAGGCCGCAGCTAATTAGAATGAAGAGTTTTGTGTGTGCTTTCGCTACTGGAGATTATTTGAACTTGCAGAATTCTTGTTACCTCTCTCTGTCCCTCTCAAATTGGAGAACACCGATACGCTAAAATTGTTCCTAGGTGTATATCCCATTTTCTCTCCTAATCTTCATATTATTCTACTTTTACAAGAGAAAAAACCCAGAAATTAAAAAAGCAGATAGTGAAATATAGACCCGGAATATGGAAACACTGGCAATGAGTGAAATGAGGAGCTGATGTGTTTCGAAGGGGGTCAAGATCTCACAATTCTTGACATTTTAGATGCCCCAGGTGACTTTATTGGGAAATCAAGCTATGGCACACCGTATAAAGCCAATTTATCAATCAATAATTCAATTTTACTACTTAGATTTTTAAAGCCGGCGTGTAGTGGGATGATCAGGGAAGTAATGGCAGCTATTCATGCAATTGGGTTGGTTAGACACCCTAATTTGGTCCCTCTCAGGGCGTTGTATATGAGCAGTCTTGCTCAATTTATTAAAGGGAACTTTTATCTTGAATAATGCTTGCTTTTTTACTTCAATTTGGACTGGGTTTCTCTGAAATTGTTGTTTGGTGATGTTCCTGAAGTGGATTCTTCTGACAATGTCATTTGAATGGAGAAATCATTTTAGAGTAGTCTCACTGTAGTAACTACGGGTTGTAACATGTGTAAAGATCAGAAACAGAAAGCTGCTCGGTGTGCGTGTCTCAAAATTCTAGCTTCAACTCCAAAGTGCCCAAATAACAATCATCATAGTATGTTATCTTACTTCATGCACAACCAAGCATTCCAAATGCTAGGGTTATGGCTCGAAGCTAACAACAAATATATCAAAGATCTAAAAGTAACAGCTGAAATTTACCTTGGTTCCTTCCTGGCCTCTGTGCATTTAAGTATTTGCAACTTTCAACTTGTATGTATTTCATAGTGTGTGTTTGTGCTGGATCCTATATTTAAAACAATTAACTCCCTACTACTCTTCGTGAAAGTAGTAGATGATAATCTAATGAGCCATTTTGCATTATTCCATTAAAAATAAAGCTTGGAAATTTGCATAAAAGCCACCTTTCCAGCTGCAAGGGGAATAGGCAAAATATTTTAAGCACCATGGACCAAAGATGCAAAAAGTTGGAGCAATACATGAAAGATGCTTGCTGGTCTCTCCATTTCTTGAGAAAAAAGGCCTCTGCAGGTTGCTTGTGTAACAAATTGTTGCTGGTTATGCTAGGAGTAACAGCATAAGGAAAGCTTTCAACTTCTATGGGAGAAATTTATATGAATTCTAAGCAGTTCTTATTTTGATTGAATAAATAATTGTTTGTTGATTTATCGATATTGTCTTGTGATAAGATCATGAGTAAGGAGTGTTTTGAAGGTCTGTGTTTTTGCAATCTTATATGCACCTAACAAACCTCTCTGCCTACCCTCCCCCAAAAATTGAAGAGTATGTGGGAAAAGAGGCTCTTTATCTGCTTCAGAATGATCTGGAGGGCTGTGGTGGCCTTGCAGCTACTGCAGCATATACAGAAGCATTTCGACTAATCACACAATTTGGTGTCAATGACAAGGCACTTATTGTCAGAATATCTGCTGCTAGGTGTTTAAAGGCATTTGCTAATGCTGTGGGGCCAGGTTTAGGTGTTCTGGAGCTTGACGCTGCCGCCAATTTGTGTGTCAAGGTAGGCAATTTCTTTCTTGCCCTGTTTATTTTGTCAGAGGGGTACTGCATTATAAGTGAATCTGTAATCTGGTAAGCCTTTAATGATCCAGTCTCATCTGTGCGGGATGCTTTTGCTGAAGCCTTGGGGCACTACTTGCTCTTGGAATGAACCCTAAGGCACAGGTTTTGTGTTCTTGTGCTTTCTGAAGCAAATGTTCTTACGTGTGTCTTTTTTAATTTCCTCCAAGGAAAGCTCAGGGTTCTCTTTATCTATCACAGGTTCAACCTAAGGGAAAAGGACAGTTTCCTCTGGCAAAGAAACTAGGTGGTGGCTTGCATAAGCATCTTGTTTTTCCGTTTGTTAAAGGTATGGTTTTTCTAGATACGTAGGTTACATCAATATTAAAAAAAGCTTCATTTTTCATGAATGTTAATTAACAACAATTTTGACATCATTGTTGAAATAGCTAGGGAAAATTTGCTCTTCGCTTTGACATGGTTGTCTTTCTGGACACCCTTTAATTGCTTTTAATGTATAATTCAGATCCATAAATTAGAATTAGATGTGCTTTTGGTTTTGGTTGGACTAGAATAGGTGTCTTTTTTAAGTGAGAATTCTAGGTTACATTTATAATTGTCCATGCAGAAACACACATAGTTTGACTTTGTAGGATTTGAATTACGCACCTAGAGAACAATCTAAGGATGACATGAAGAACCAAGAATCTTGAAACACTGAAAGATTTCAAGAACTAATAATTTCAACCCGTTTCTTGAACAATGATTGGATGATTGAAGTACTAGTCTACTAGAGTGAAAACATTGTAGTCTTCTCGTTTTTGTAGACACTAAGCAAATTCTCAACTGTCATGGGGCGTAAATACTTCTAGGTGCCAATGCTCATACCATATTGGAACATGCAGCATATGCTATGTCTATTATATTCTACGTAAAGGGGGGGGGGGATTTTATAATGACAAATCTCAATATGTTGGAGAAAATGACACGGTGTCCAAATCTTTTCCAACAATTACAAAGCTTCAGGAATGATATATCTGACAATTATTTGGTGTGTGAAGCCATTATCAAATGTACATTCAAAAGGCTATAGAATGGCAAAGCTTAGACCTGGCAAAACTGACCCGAGACCCGAAACCCGAATCGATTGGCCTTGATCCATACTCGAACCGACACCCAAAATGGGTTGAACCAATTTAGACCCGAACACCCGATATAAACCGATCCATAACCGAACGAAACCCGAAAATGACCCACACCCGAAATGACCCACACCCGAAATGACCTGACCCAATTCATACCCGATCTGTAGTGACCCGACCCGTAGTGAACCGAAAATGGACAACCCGAACCCAACCCGAACCTGACCCGTTCTAAAACCGATCCGATTCCTACCCGCCTCAATTTTACCCGAATTAAACCCGAACCAGGTATACCCGACCCAAATATAACTCGAACCGAGTATACCCGACCTGAATATAACCTGAACCCGTAAATTGCTAATCCAATAAATTGTCAATCATTATAGTAGTTCAATGCTTCTAAAGCTAGTTTGGCCGTAACATAAACAATGATCTACATTACAATGCCAAACTCAACGGGTCACTCACCCGGAGACATGGGGTCGACATCCCCCAAACTATAGCATTAATACTACATGCAAATTCTTAGTTCAACTACTACAAATTCAACAACAATCCAAAATAAAGTTGCTATCATGTACAAGTTAGATATAAAACTTCTACAAATGCAACAACAATTCTTAGTGGATTCTTACCTCACGATCCATTATCATATCCATCGGTTGAGTTATACCGCGAGGAATAGCCAAAATTGCCTCTTGTAACCTGGACATGAATAGAGACTAATCATGTATGGAACATCATCAATCATTGAGCATAAGAAGGAAGCTGGCAATAGAAATATCTGCTCAGCGAGTTTGCAAGCAGTGCAATTAACAGTTGAAGTGTGTAGTACTGTACATAAAAATCATCCTCGTCCTACAAAAAAGAATAAAGGAAAAAATTTCACTCATTAAAGCAAGAATCTCTGACAATAGCATACTAAGGTGAATGAGGTATAAATTATAAATACAAATTGCTCGCCAACAACCCAAGGAGGAGAGATATGTTATCCATTTCTCTTGATAGTAAGTTAGCATTCATCTTAGATGGCTCCACTTCAATCTTTGCTGGTTTTGTGTTGTTGAGAGGAGTTAAAGAATCTAAAAGTGTTTCTAAAGCACTGCGAACCTGCACACACGGCACATGTTATTTCAGAAATTTGTTGGACAAAATAAATTCTGCATCACAGAAGCTGAACAGTGCAGAGGGAAGGATGATGACCGATAGTCTTCCATCCTTAGAAGCTAAAGAGAAAAAGGCAGTGCCAATCACACTGATCATCTTAGCAATTCAACCAGCCAAACATCGCTACGGAAAAAGAAATTTAGCTGTATCGCTGCAAATCTGGAGTCCTTCCCTTTTTGTTTTTTTTTTGGTGCACACTGTACACCTACACTCTGTCACTTGGATGTCTGGAAAACCACCCCATCCTCTCTGTAACTCTCAGAGAGAGAGAGAGAGAGAGAGAGAGAGAGAGAGTTGTGGGTGCTAAAACACTCTAGAAATAATCAAAGACAAATTCAACCTAAAACCTACTAAACAAAAAGAATGGAAAAAGAAAAAAGAACGAAGGTTTTCAGATCTGATTTGTAGGGAGAAAAGGAGAAGATTTTTACCATCAATTTTCTGGAGAACCTTCTTGACTTTGGTTTTGCAGCCATCAGAGTCTATGTTCAACTTAAGCACACAAATCTGGAAAACAGAGCAAAATAGAACCGCATAAATACAGACCACAGAGTAAGCAACAAGATGAGATTTATGCTAAGAACACGCTCAAAATATCCCTAGTCAGGCGTGAAGGTCGGTGAAGCTGTGGGCAGTGGGCGAGTGGCGACTGGGCGACGAGTCCGGCGAACGACGACTATGAGAGAGGGGACGACACTGAGGGGATGACTGTGAGAGAAGGGACGACCGGCGACGGGCGACTGTGAGAGAGGGGTTGCGGCACAGCGGCAGTGGGCGAGTGGCGGAACAGGCGACTGTGATGAAGTGAGGAGGGGCCGAAGTGCCGAACAGTCGAATAGAAAGAAAGAAGAAGATTGAGGGGCTGTGTCTGTGTAGGTTTAGGTTTTAGATTTAGCAATTTTTTTTTTGGCGGTACCCCGGTAAGGTTTTAGGTTTAGAAATTTTTGGGGGGAGAATTCTAAAATTTTAGAACTCAATTAATTGAGTGTAGGAGGGAAAAATAAAATGATTTAAGGCTTAAGAGGAAAATTTTATAAAAAAATTAAAGAAAATTAAAAAATTAAAGAAAATTTGATAGATATGTAATAACTAATAAAAATATAAGAGATATAATATTTGGTCAAAATAAAAATTATGAAAAGATAGGCATAATTAACAAATTATTAACTAATTAGGATTAAGCAATATTATTTTACTATTTAATTTACTTCATGACTTAAAGCATGCTACAATTATAATATTATTTTGTGACTATTGTCATTCCGTAAAAAATACTACATTACTAATCTACGATCCTAAATTATCATCGTAACATGCTTAAATTTTAAGTCATAATCAAGAATATATATTTGCATATGATCTCATAATAATGTAACACATTTAGCTTTTAGACAATTAAATTTCAAGCCTGGAGTTTCGAACTTTTGATAAGCAACATTCGCAATCATATAAATATAATGATAATTAACACATACTCGTATATTGCAGTTGCTTTTGAGTTTTGACTCATTGAGAACATGTAAATCAAGTTGTTAATCTCACAAAGACAAATTTTTGAATCTTGATATAAAATTACTTAACGAGCTATCGAAAGAACATTGAATTCATTATTGAAAATGTTGACTTGAGCCAGCCTATTTCTGTTTACCAATTCAAATATGACAATTGGCAAACGTGAAGTTATACACCAATATAGCAACACCGGGGTCAAAATAAAAACTTTATCATTTCCTTTCTTTTTTTGTCATTTTCCAAGGTATATATATAATATATTTTGGTGTTGAGCCTTACAAATGACACAATTGAGTCAATTGACTCATGAATCATAATTGGTGACTTTGGCGTTAGGTTGGTTCACTAGTTTTGTCATAGCATGACCTCAATTGAGATACTTGAATCTTGACTTAACAACCTGTAGTCCTTTAGATATTTACAAATCACACAAGATATAGGGCCATGGATGAGTTGTACTTGTAACTTAGTAACTTTCATAATAAATGTATAATTAGGCTCATAAATATTTCCATTACAAAAGTTTCTTTTAATTTTAGTTATGGACGTATAAACGTTAACATATGAATTAAAAGAAGAATATAGAATAAATGGGTTTGTCTAATTAAACGGATTTTATATTTTAAATATAATTTAAGATTAGAATTGAGCACATTCAAAAATCAAAATATACGCTGACCCGAAATTAACCTGACTTAATTCATGTTTAACCCGATTTACACCCGACTCGACATTCACCTGAATATTGAACTGAATCTCATCCGACCCAAATTAGACTCGATCCATACCCGATCCAAACTGGGCTATTGTAGACAACCCGAAACAGACCCGACCCGAATTCCACCCGATCCGAACCTGTACCCGACCTGAACATCACTGACTCGAAAGTGACCCAAACCCGAACCGAACCAAACCTGTACCCGACCTGAACATGATTAACCCGAAAGTGACCTGAATCGAACTATGACCTGACCCGTACCCGACCCAAACGACCCATTTGCCAGGTCTAGCAAAGCTAATGCACGATGAAGTTCTGATGCCTAGAATGCTCTTTTAACGAGTTAGTGTGATGTGTCAAGGTTTATTCGGACATGGTCCGGGCTTATCGAAGGATGTAATTTCTTCACTTGAGAATGAGGTTGCAAGTAACGAAAATGAGAATGACTACGAATTTGTAGAGAATGATCCTGAAAATGAGGGGGCGTGCAATCAAAGTGCAGAAGATGAAGACGGAAATGAAGAACAAAATATTTAGTTTCTAATTGATCATTTTAATTTAATTTAGCTGGGATTCTTGTTGAATATTATTATCAAGCGCTTGATACTAATTGATAATTTGAACATCGGTACACTTTTCGTAGAGTATGGACAATGGTTGTGGTACTTTGTGAACTCTCAAGTTAATTGTGATGATGGCCCAAACTATTGTGGCAAAGCTTTCCATCTTGACCAATGTGCACAGATAATAGTATAGGTTTGCGTTAGGAAATGGTGACAGATTTACTATATTAACAATTTCTAATATATAGCAGCTTTTTTTTTTAATTTTTTACCAATAGGAGATCATAAGTTTTGCCAACAGAAAGTTTTGTCAGGAAATGCATTCTACGAACATATATTGTTGGTAGGAAAGCATTTTACCAATGGATATTGTTGGTGAGAAGACCTTTACCACCGGATATTGTTGGCGTGAAAGACTTCTACCAATAGATGTCATGGAGGGAATGACTTTTTACCAACAAACATTTTTGGAGGGAAAGACTTTATACCAACATATGGGGTTGTTGGGCAAGATTTAGGCGCCACTATAACAAACACCAATGGATAGATCTGTTGGTATAATCATATAACGCCGACAATTTAAGATCTGTTGTTAAAGACTTGTTCATTAGAAACAAAAAATTTCTGTTGGTATTAAAAAATAATGCCAAGAATTCATTGTTATCTGATGGTAATGCTTTTATCGACTGAGTTTTCACTAGCGCATTAGTAACAAACCAATATCTGTTGGTAAAACCTTTTACCAATAGAAAAGTGTCTTACACCAACAGATAGACCCTTGTTGATAAAAGTGACTTTTTTTGTAGTGAATTTGTGAATGCATCAGTTCCTTTATAAGCGGATTTGCTATATTATTTTTTGATATGACAAAGTCTGCATGAATCACTGCAAGAGAAAGTGTGTATCTTAAAAATTTATGTCTCATAGTTAAATGCATGATTTTCTCATTATAATTTTTACTTTTCACTCTAGCACTTGGTCCTTGACTATCACAGTCTAAAGAAATAGAAGGAACTAGCTTAGGTATTAAGGAAATATCATTAATCAAACTCTTAAGTCATCCATGTGCATCTAGCATCCAAGGCATTTAGCTCTACTTCCATAGTGGCTTGAGATATTATCATCTGTTTTGTAGATTTCTAAGAAAATGCACCACCTACCTATATAAAAAGATAACCACTAGTTTATTTGGATTTTTCCAAGTTACTGATCCAGCTGGTATCACTATAAGCTTCTCAAGCAACAGGAAAACTAGTGTAATGAATAACAAACTCCATAGTCAGTTTTGAAATATTTTAGAACACTTTGGAGTGAAGTCTAATGAGACGTATTAGGACCATCTATATATCTACCCCATCTCCCAATCGCTAGTGTTATGAACTCGGATCGCACCGATCGGTCCAAATAAAACATGCTTCGTTCACCGATCTAACAATTATAGAACATCACTTAAGCAATCAACATAATCAAAATCCATGAAAACCGGCCAGCTCGGTCAACCATAGATTCGGTTAAACCATGGTTGAACCATAATATCTTTAGAAAATATGAAAAATGGAAAAAGTCACTGTCATGGTCTGCTATCTTCTCCGGCAACTATAAAGGCTTTGTCATTCTATGCTTGATGGACTCACTAGTCCAAGATCAGGTTTGATTCAAAAGGGAGGGAAAGGACATGATAAACCTCTATTTCGACCTCATTTTAGCCATTAGTTGATCACTTTTTCCATTATTTTCATGTTTGATCTTGGGGAGGAAGGGTCAAATTAGCCTCCTTTGGTCTAAATTTTGCTCATACAGCGGTGTTTTATGTTTTCAGGAGTTTCTATCAAGAAACTGAGAAAATCCACCAATATAGGTAGAAAGGAGGATTAAGAAGAGGAGCCGTAGGTCGGAAAAGTGACCGGCTAGACCCCGAGATTCAGCACGTGGACCCTATGCTTACCGGCACAGGCGTGCCACGTTGAAGCTACACGAAGGCGCAGCCAAAGGGGTGGCACGGGGTCCCCGTGCCGGGTGCACGACCATTCCACCCCAGCTTGTGGTGCACAGGCACCCTGCGCCCATTGGCACGGCCGTGCGCTGCAGCAGTTGCGTTTTAATGTCTTTCTCGGTTCTTTTCGGGGGTATTTTGTCTTGGCTTTTGAGAGCACTTTTCCGGGGACTTTGCTAGGATTTTTATAGAGATTGTCAAAGAGAGTATTTGGCAATCAAATTGTTAGATTCAAGGTTGTTTAAGAAGTCTCCTTTGACTTTAATCCAAGTTTGTTTCCTAAATCTCTTTCTCTTTTATTATTGCTTCTAGGGTTCTATGCAATTCATGTTTCTTCCTTTTATAATTGATTTGGCTATTTCTATGATGATGTGTGGCTAATCTCCTAATTTAAGCTGGGATTTGTGCCAATTATGTTTAGTTGAATCATGTGTTAGCCCTAAACCCCTCTTTCCCATGCTTGTGTTGAGGAGTTCTACTATCCACACCACGTGTTCGATGAATTGCTCGAAAGAGCATTCATCCTTTGTTATTTGAGTTTAAGGGAGCCTTGAGAGATGAACCTTTCACCTAGCGTGACATGGTAGGCAATTAGAATTTTAATATGAAAATAATTAAGGTTCTAATTGATTTTTAAGATTGTAGACCTTGTAAGTCTTTGAGTTTTACTCCCTTGAAAATAGGTAATTATGATTTTAAGATTAGTCTTCGACCCTTGAAAGAGGAGGGCGATGGGCTTGATTGGGAATCTATCCACTCTTGATGCATACTTAGGTTTGGTTGTTGGGGCTAATGCTTGATTCATCTACGTGATTGTGCTGTTAATTCCAACATAGGTGCTTTAATATTTTGATTTCTGAATTGTTAGTTAATATCAAACCTTTGAGATTGTTTCTCCTAGATTGAACGTTTGAATTAGCTTTGGTAATTGAAAGCGAGTTCTCTGTGGACACGACTCGTACTCACCGGTTGTTAGCTACAGCTACATTGTGCGCTTGCGGTATATTTTAAGACCGTAAGTTTTTGGTGCAGTTACCGAAGAACTTGTTCCTTTCAATATTAGAATCGATTGAAATACTCTAGATTAGGTTTTTATTTTGCATTTTATAGCTTTTAGTTCTTCTTTATTCTTGCTAGACATTGTTTACGCTTGGGTAGTGCTTCTTTTGTATGCACAGGGGGAGCCAAGGGAATCAGAACCTTGTCCATTTAATCCTGAAATCGAAGCAACCGCTCAAAAGCGAGGCAGAGAAGCGAGAATAAGGAAGACAGCAGTAGTGGGGATTGCAGGGAAAGATCAAAAGGTGTTGCGAGATTACGCCCTGCCGCAAGCATCGAGCATTAGGAAACCTATCCCAGCCTCATGGACAACTACTAAGTTAGCCTAAAGGCAACCCTAGGGGCCACATTAACGCCCTTTCTGCATTAGGCGAGGGGTTAGAGGAGAGTCCTGTCATGGTCCTCTAGGAGACAATTTCAGTTTCTAATTCTGTAGGAACTGATGAATAGAAGGAAGAGGATAGCTTGAGCTTTAATAGGAAACCTAGTCCTTCACCTCCAGTTCGCCCATACCAGCCACATGTACCATTCCCTCAGAAGGTAGTATGGGATAAGCTACTTAAGCTTGAGCCCAAAGTTGCAAGATTCGTGCATGCGCTGAAGCAGATTTATGCAGATACCCCTTTCTAGGAAGCTCTCAAGAAAGCACCGGCCTGTTCACAATTTTTGAGGGAGCTTCTTTCCAAGAAAGGTGAGCCGGAGGGAGGTTCAGAGGTTCCTATTAAAGAGATGTGCGGTGGAGTTCTACATTTAGCTGGGTAATAGGTTGTGTCGGATCGGGTTCGTGTTCTTATCAAACTTAAACGGGTTGAAAATTCCTCAACCTTGAACTTAACCTGTTTATTAAACTGATTGAAAAATCTTGATCTGTACCCATTTAATTTTTAAACGGGTTGACCCGTTTAACCCATTTAATCCGTTTAAGATAAATAAGTCAAGTTCATTTGCTTAATTAACTATTTACGCATTTAATATTTTCTACTAATGCGTAATTACAATGTTGAAAAATTAAATTTACATATCACATTAAATAATTACTCTTTAAAATTCCCCTAATTTGTCATCATTCACAATTTGAAAAAATTTTTATATTCTTAATTATCTAATAAAAAGTAAATAGACAAATAACAAACGAAAAAATGAGTTGACTTATTTAACTCATTTAATTAAACAGGTCGAAAGTGTATATTCAAACCCACTTAACCTCGTGTCAATTTCGGGTCGGTATCGTATCAGGTCAGCTTTTCCCAACTCTAGTTCTACAAAGCCAGTTACCACCCAAGCTATAGGATCCGAGCAGATTCTCCATCCCCTGTGTTGTAAGGGGTTTGGAGAATGAGAGTGCTTTCTGCGACTTAGGAGCTAGCATGAGCCTGATGCCTCTCTCCCTTTATAAGAGGTTTCAATAGTAGGACCTGCATTCCACCAAATCTGACTGGGCCATTGGCTGATCATTCGATCAGGCATCCCGCAGGTCTTCTACAGGATGTTCCCGTTCAGGTGGGTCAGTTTATCATCCCGTACGATTTCATTATCATGGATATAGATGAGACCTCCAAGGTCCCTATCATTTTGGGGAGGCTGTTTCTACCTACTGTTGAGGCAGTGATCGACGTGCAGGCTGGCACCATATCTTTTCAGTTGTGTGGGGAGAAGATGGATTTCTGCTTCCCTCCACTCACACCATCTTCAGTGTCTGCCATCCTCCTGCCTCCTGCGGCCTCTGTGCCTACCGTCACTCCTGATGCTGCTTCTGAGATTGAGGTATTCAATGGAGATGGAGGACCTCATGTGAGGTCTATAGGCTTTTTTGTTCTACGGCTGTCCCAGCTAGTGGAGGTGCTTCTGCTCCTTTGTGGGAGATGGTGGCTGCATCATCATTCACTACTTTAGCTACCCCACCTCCCTCCATCCTACCATCATCTGCCAATCTGAGGGAAAGGTGAAGTTAAGGACATTGAATAAGTGCATCTAGGAGGCAACCCAAGCATTTAAAAAAAAAAAAAAAGAGAGAGAGAGAGAAGGTGTGTCATTCCTTTCTTTCCCCTTCTCCCCTATGCGCTCTTGGTCCTCCCCTTTCCCTTAGTCTTCTTCTATGTCCTTTTCATTGAGGACAATGAAAGTCCCAAGCATGGGGGAGGAGCTTATAGCTCTTTGGATGAAATTGTGGATTATAGGGCATGGGTTGAATGACATCACTTGCATTCGCATCATATAGATAGAACATTATGTAGTTTTATTAGGTTGTTCTTTGCATTTTTCCTTTAAAAGAGCATGTAATTTGAAGCATATAGGTTAGATTATGCATCACAAAAGGAGAAGTGATCGAGTTGGGCATTCATAAGTTTTTCAGGTACTATTTCTCACCCTTCTCTTCATTATTCTTTACATGTTTACTGCTTTTTTAGTTAGATTTAGTGCTTTCTAAATAAAAGAGTAGCCTAAAAGTTTGTGAAAACTCCTCTTACGAAGAGACCACAAGGGGTGATGATTGACAGATCCTGTTGATCTGTGTGTTAAAGTATGACCTGTTATAGTGTGAGTTTTGTGAATATGTATTTGGCATTGCCATCCGTAGTTCCTTTGCCCCATGCTACATGTCAAATTACCCTTGAGACTTACGAGGTTTGACTTGATTGACCTTGATATGTAGGACATATCTTGGAGTGAGTTGCTTGACTGTGGTAGATTTACCTGTAAGACTGTGAGCCTAATGACTATTCATTACATATAGTCTCATACTTCCTTTCATGTGTGACTCATCCATGACCGCACCTCTAGAACTTGGTCTTGTTCTCTTTGAAATCACATTTAGCATTTGTATGTGTTGACATGATTGAGGCAACTTTTATTCATTATAGCCACATGAGCCAAAAAACCTACCCGTCGATGCGTACTAAACCTTGTGCCTTTCCCCTATTTTTGTTGTTGCATCTGATCCACTTTACACTTGGCCTATACATACTCTCGATACCCTTGTCAAGGTCTAGTGGAGCAGTACTTCCGTTTTGAGTTAGGTTTGCTTTGGAACTTGGTTCACCTTGGGTACCTTATTGTTGGTTTGCTTGGGAGGAATTGTGATGTGATTTTGTTTTCCCCCCTACCATTCACATGTATCTTGTTTTTACATCTCATAGCAAAGAAAGAAAAAAATGTTAGAAGAAAGGAAAAAAAAAAAAAACATAAGGTGAAAAAGAGAAAGAAATATAGAAGTTGTGAATAAAGTGGTTGGCATGGGGCTTTAGCAATAAGATTGTTAAATTCCTCCCTTGAGGTTTTTGTGTGCCTTAATTACTCAAATTCCAAATGTGGTGTGAACATGTTATCTTGATGCTAGTTGTGGCAGTGTTTTTTTTACTCCCTAGTCTTTCGACTACTAGCTCCACTCTTCCCAGACTTACTCCACTTCTCACCCTTAACCATTAGCCCCATTACATCCTCTTGGAAGCCCTCATGATTGACATTTTGCATTTTGCATCAAGTGCTGGAGAATCGAGAACTTTATCAAACTTATGGCGGTTTTCTTGATTGGATAGAGTATTGAGTACATCCTTGTTACATATTCCAAACACGTTGAGAGGAGCGTCCCACTTTGCCCTAAAGTGAGGTTCTACTGGTCCTGCTTGCTCACCATTTGTTATGGAAGGTCGTGTCCTACTACGTGCTTCAGTATAGGGGTGTTTAATGTGTTGCATTTGGGTAGGGTGATTTATGCATGGTAGTGCATGTGTTTTATTGAGAATACCTCACACCTTGACTTGGCCGCCTATAATGCATGATCTACGTGGTTTGTTCATTGTTCATCTCTTGCCTGAGGAGGGCGGGTTTAGAGGTTCATCTCCCTTTTATGATCACTCATGAGTCAGTCTTGCTTGGGGGGCAAGCGAGAGATAACCATAGGGGAGTTGATAAACCTCTATTTTGACCCCATTTTAGCCCCTAGTTGATCCCTTTTTCCATTATTTTCGTGTTTGATCTTAAGGAGGATGGATCAAATTAGCCTCCTTTCGTCTAAATTTTGCTTATGAAGCGGTGTTTCGTGTTTTTAGAAGTTTCTGTTAGGAAACCGAGAAAATCTGCTAATATTTGTAGAAAGGAGGACTAAGAAGATGAGCTGCAAGTCAGAAAAGAGACCGGCTAGTCCCAGAGATTTGGCATTGGCACCCCATGCTTACTGGCGCAGTCGTGCCATGTTGAAGCTCCACGAAGGTGCGGCTAGAAGGGTGGCATGGTCGCCCCATGCCGGTGGCACGACCATGCCACCCCAGCTTGTGGCGCGCGGCCATCCCGTGCCCACTAGCATGGCCGTGCGCTGCAGCAGCCGCATTTTAATGTGTTTTCTTAGTTCTTTTCGAGGGTATTCCATGTTGGCTTTTAAGAGCACTTTTCTGAAGACTTTGCTAGGGTTTTTAGAGAGATTGTTAGAGAGAGTATTTGGCAATCAAATTGTCAGATTCAAGGTTGTCCAAGAATTCTCTTTTGACTTTAATCCAAATTTGTTCCCTAAATCTCTATCTCTTTTGTTATTGCTCCTATGACTTTATGTAATTCATGTTTCTTCCTTTTATAGTTGATTTGGCTACTTCTTTGATGATGTGTGGCTAATCTCCCAACTTAGGTTGGGATTGACGCCGATTATGTTTAGTTGAATCAGGTGTGAGTGCCAACCCCTTTTTCCCATGCTTGTGTTGATGAGTTCTACTGTGCACACCACGTGTTCGATGAATTGCTCGAAAGAGCATTGATCTGTTGTTATTCGGGTTTAAGGGAGCATTGAGAGATGAGCTCTTCACCTAGCATGACTTAGTAGTCAATTAGGATTTAATACGAAAATAATTAAGGCTCTAATTGGGATCGAGATTGCAGTCTTTGTAATTCTTTGACTTTTAGTCCCAGGAAAATAGGTGGTTATGGCTGTAGGATTAGTCTTCGACCCTTGAGAGAGGGAGGAGATGGGCTTAACTGACAATCTATCCACTCTAGATGAATGCTTAGGTTTGGTTGATGGGGCTAATGCCTGATTCGTCTACGTAATTGTGCTGTTAATTCTGACCTAGGTGCTTTAATATTCTAATTTCTGAATTATTTGTTAATATCAAACCTTTAAGATTGTCTCGCCTAGATTTATGGTTGAATTAGTTTTAGTAATTGAAAGCAAGTTCCCTGTAGGCACGACCTGTACTCACTGGTTGCTAGCTACAGTTACACCGTACACTTGCAGTATATTTTAAGGCACCAATCCAACAGTGCAATATTAGGGGACTTTGCTACGGTTTTTAGAGAGATTGTTCACGAATTCTCCTTTGATTTTAGTCCATGTTTGTTCCCTAAATCTGTTTCTCTTTTATTATTGCTTCTAGGGTTTGATGCAATTTACGTTTCTTAATTTTATAATCGATTTGGCTATTTCTTAGATGTCGTGTGGCTAGTCTCCCAACTTAGGTTCTGATTGATGCGGATTATGTTTAGTTGAATCATGTGTTAGCCCCAAGCCCCTTTTTCCCGTGCTTGTGTTGATGAGTTTTACTATGCACATCACGTGTTCGATGAATTGCTTGAAAAAGCATTCTGCGTTTGTTATTCGGGTTTAAGAGGACGTTGAGAGATGAACCTTTCACATAGCATGACTTAGTATACAATTAGTCTTACAATTAGATTTGTAGTATGAAAATAATTAAGGTTCTAATAGGGATTCGAGATTGTAGACTCTACAGTTCTTTGACTTTTAGTCCCATGAAAATAGGTGACTATGGCTCTAGGATTTATCTTCGACCCTTGAGATAGGGAGGAGATGGGCTTAATAGGCAATTTATCCACTCTAGATTCATGCTTAGGTTTTGTTATTGGGGCTAATGCTTAATTCATCTACGTAATTGTGTTGCTAATTCCGACCTAGGTGCTTTAATATTCTAATTTCTGAATTGTTAAGTAACATCAAACCTTTGAATTTGCTTCGCCAAAATTGAGTGTTTGAATTAGTTTTGGTAATTGAACGCAAGTTTCATGTGGACACGACCCGTACTCGTCGGTTGCTAGCTACAGCTACACCGTGTGCTATGGATATATTTTAAGATAACAATCTAACAATACAATATTAGAGGACTTTGCTATGGCTTCTGGCGCGATTGTTCAAGAATTCTCCTTTGACTTTAATCCAAGTTTGTTCTCTAAATCTCTTTGTCTTTCATTATTGCTTCTAGGGTTTTATGCAATTCATGTTTCTTCCTGTTATATTGATTTGGCTATTTTTTTGATGATGTGTGGCTAATCTCCCAACTTAGGTTGGGATTGATGCCGATTGTGTTTAGTTGAATCATGTGTTAGCGCCAAACCCCTTTTTCCCATGCTTGTAATGATGAGTTCTACTATGCACACCACGTGTTCGATGAGTTGCTCAAAAGAGCATTCAACTATTGTTATTCGGGTTTAAGGGAGCGTTGGGAGATGAACCTTTCACCTAGCATGACTTAGTAGACAATTAAGATTTTAATATGAAAATAATTAAGTTTCTAATTAGGATTTGAGATTGTAGATCTTATAATTCTTTGACTGTTAGACCCATAAAAATGGATGACTATGGTTCTAGGATTAGTCTTCGACCCTTGAGAGAGGGAGGAGATGAGCTTAATTGGCAATCTATCCATTCTAGATGCATGCTTAGGTTTGGTTGTTGGGGCTAATGCTTGATTCGTCTACATAACTCTGCTGTTAATTCCAATATGGGTGCTTTAATATTCTGATTTCTGAATTGTTAGTTAATACCAAGCCTTTGAGATTGTTTCGCCTAGATTGAGCATTTGAATTAGTTTTGGTAATTGAAAGCGAGTTCCCTGTGGACGCGCCGCACTCGCCGCTTGCTAGCTATAGCTACACTGTGCGCACGCGGTATATTTTAAGACAACAATCCAACAATGCAATATTAGAGGACTTTGCTAGGGTTTTTAGGGAGATTGTTTAAGAATTCTCCTTTGACTTTAATTCAATTTTGTTCCCTAAATGTCTTTCTCTTTTGTTATTGCTTCTAGGGTTTTATGCAATTCATGTTTCTTCCTTTTGTAATTGATTTGGCTATTTCTGTGATGATGTGTGGCTAATATGCCAACTATGGTTGGGGTTGGCACCAATTATGTTCAGTTAAATCATGTTTTAGCACCAAACCCCTTTTTCCCATACTTGTGTCGATGAGTTCTACTATTCACATCACGTGTTTGATGAATTGCTTGAAAGAGCGTTAATCCTTTTTTATTCGAGTTTAAGGGAGCATTGAGAGATGAACCTTTCACATAGCATGACTAAGTAGACAATTAGGATTTTAATTACGAAAATAATTAAGGTTCTAACTGGGATTCTAGATTATAGACTTTGTAATTCTTTGACTTTTAGTCCCATGAAAATAGGTGAGTATTGCTTCGGGATTTGTCTTCAACCCTTGAGAGAGGGAGGAGATGGGCTTAATTGGCAATCCATCTATTCTAGATGCATGCTTAGGTTTGGTTGTTGGAGCGAATGCTTGATTCATCTATTTAATTGTGCTGTTAATTCCGACCTAGGTGCTTTAATGTTCTAATTTCGGAGTTGTTAGTTAATATCAAACCTTTGAGATTGTTTCGCCTAGATTGATTGTTTAATTAGTTTTGGTAATTGAGAGCAAGTTCCCTGTGGACACGGCGCGTACTCACCGGTTAGTAGCTGCAGCTACGCCGTGCGCATGCTATTTTAAGACAACGATCCAACAATGCAATGTTAGGGGACTTCGCTAGGGTTTTTAGAGAGATTGTACAAGAATTCTGCCATGACTTTAGTCGAAGTTTGTTCCCTAAATCCCTTTCTCTTTTATTATTGCGTCTAGGGTTTGATGCAATTCATGTTTCTTCCTTTTATAATTGATTTGGCTATTTCTTTGACGATGTGTGGCTAATCTCCCAACTTAGATTGGGATTGATGCTGATTATGTTTAGTTGAATCATGTGTTAGCTTCAAACCTCTTTTTGCCATGCTTGTGTTAATGGGTTCTACTATGCACACCATGTGTTTGATGAATTGCTCAAAAAAGCATTGATCCTTTATTATTCGGGTTTAAGGCAGCATTGAGAGATGAATGTTTCACATTGCATGACATAGTAGAGAATTAGGATTTTAATACAAAAATAATTAAGGTTCTAATTGAGATTCGAGATTGTAGTTTTTGTAATTCTTTGACTTTTAGTCCCATGAAAATTGGTGACAGTGGATGGCTCTAGGATTTGTCTTCGACCCTTGAGAGAGGGAGGAGAGGTGCCTAATTGGTGATCTATCCACTCTAGATTCATGCTTAGGTTCGGTTGTTGGGCTAATGCTTGATTCATCTACTTATACGTGCTGTTAATTCTGACCTAGGTACTTTAACATTCTAACTTCTAAATTGTTAGTTAATATTAAACCTTTCAGATTGTTTCACCTAGATTGAGTGTTTGAACTAGTTTGGGTAATTTAATGCAAGTTTCTTGTGGACACAACCCTTAGTCACTGGTTGCTAGCTACAGCTACACCGTGCACTTGTGGTCTATTTTAAGACAACAATCCAACAATGCAATATTAGGGGACTTTGCTAGGGTTTTTTTGGAGAGATTGTTCCAGAATTCTCCTTTGACTTTAGTCCAAGTTTGTTCCCTAAATCTCTTTGTCTTTTATTATTGCTTCTAGGGTTTTATTGCAATTTATGTTTCTTCATTTCATAATTGAATTGCTTATTTCTTTGATGATGTGTGGCTAATCTCCCAACTTTTGTTGGGATTGACACCGATTATGTTTAGTTGAATCATGTGTTCGCCCCAAACCCCATTTTCCCATGCTTGTGTTGATGAGTTCTACTGTGCACACCACGTGTTCGACGAATTGCTCGAAAGAGCTTTCATCCTTTGTTATTCGGGTTTAAAGGACCATTGAGAGATGAACCTTTCACCCAGCGTGACTTTGTAGACAATTAGGGTTTCAATACGAAAATAATTAAGGTTCTAACTGGGATTCGAGATTGCAGACCTTGTAGTTCTTGAACTTTTAGTCCTTGGAAAATAGGTGAGTATGGTTCTAGCATTAGTCTTTGACCCTTGAGAGGGGGAGGAGATGTGCATAATTGGCAATCTACCCACTCTATATGCATGCTTAGGTTTGGTTGTTTGGGCTAATGCTTGATTCATCTATGTAATTGTGTTGTTAACTCCAACATAGGTGCTTTGATATTCTAATTTTTGAATTGTCAATTTATATCAATCCTTTGAGATTGTTTCGCCTAGATTGAGTGTTTGAATTAGTTTTGTAAGCGAGTTCCCTGTGAGCACGACCCGTACTGGCCGATTGCTGGCTATAGCTACACCGTGCGCTTGCGATATACTTTAAGACAACAATCCAACAATGCAATATTAGAGGACTTTGCTGGGGTTTTTAGAGATATTGTTCAAGAATTCTCCTTTGACTTTAATGCAAGTTTGTTCATTAAATCTCTTTCTCTTTCATTGTTGCTTCTAGGGTTTTATGCAATTCATAGTTCTTCCTTTTATAATTGATCTGGCTACTTCTTTGGTGATGTGTGACTAATCTCCCAACTTAGGTTAGGATTGATTTCGATTACGTTTAGTTCAATCATGTGTTAGCGCCAAACCCCTTTTTCCAATGCTTGTATCGATGAGTTCTACTATGGACACCACGAGTTCAATGAAGTGCTCGAAAGAGCATTCATCCTTTGCTATTCGGGTTTAAGGGAGCGTTGAGAGATGAACCTTTCACCTAGCATGACTTACCAGACAATTAGCATTTTTATACAAAAATAATTAAGATTCTAATTAGGATTCAAGATTGCAGATTTTGTAATTCTTTGACTTCTACTCCCATGAAAATAGGTGTCTATGACTCGAGGATTTCTCTTCGACCCTTGAGAGATGGAGGAGATGTGCTTAACTGGCAATCTATCCACCCTAGATGCATTCTTAGATTTGGTTGTTGGGGCTAATGCTTGATTCTTTTACGTATTGTGCTTTTAATTCTAACCTAGGTGCTTTGATATTCTAATTTCTGAATTGTTAGTTAATATCAAACGTTTAAGATTGTTTCGCCTAGATAGAGTGTGTCTGAATTAGATTTGGTAATTGAAAGCAAGCTCCTTGTGGACACGATTTGTACTCTTCGGCTGCTAGCTGCAGCTACACCGTGCGCTTATTGTACATTTTAAGACAGCAATCGAACAATGCAACATTAGGGGTAGGGTTGTTCATCGGTCCAGGACGGGACCGGACCAGCTGGACCGAGGACCGAAAATGTGTCAAATCTTGGACCAAAGACCAGACCGATCTGGAGTCGGTCCTGGACCGGACCGGACCGGTCAGAACCCGGACCGGACCGGACCGAGTCCAAACCGGTCCTCAGGCAACACTGTACCAGAATCCAGAATTAACCTGCTTATTGAATTTAAACCAATGAACTTGTTGTGCTGACAGTGCTGTGCTGCTCACTTAACCAAAACTACTAAACTTTAATACATTATACACGACCAACTACATATACTTAAAAATAAATTACATAACCAAAGTTACACAACATTAATTACAAAAGATGTTCTTGAAATGAATGCTGATGGCCTGATGCTGACGCGATGCCAATCTCAAAGACAAATCAGGCACAAACATGAAAGCACTTCAGCCTTTCCAATGCCTTCAATTGATCACTGAATTTACTTTAACATCATGCCTAAAATGGAGTCGAAATTAGCAATCCCTTCTCATGAGTACTGAACTCAGTCCTGCTACTTAATACTCCACCCACAGCCACAGGATAACAAAGCAATCTTCATATGCAACAAGGCACCTGAGGCACATTAGTGGTTGGTGGCACTGATTCAATTTCATTAACCAATGTAAAGGGGGAAAAAATGGGAATCCAAAATGTTTGTGTGTCAAGCAGCCACTTTGAATGAAGTAACCAAAGAACAATGACTTCAGCAGGGGAAATGATCCACCTTACGAGTCAACTTTGAGGCACACATAAATTAATAGGCTACCTAATAATATCTGTCAACCTCAAAAAAAACCATATGGAAATGAGTTGAGACAATTCATAAGAACTCTAAATTTAAGAGAGTTCAAATTACCTTGCATCCAGCTAGTATGTAAATTAAATAAAAATGTAGTAAATATAAAACAAACAATTACTTTAACGGAAAGGAAAGTAACACCATATAAAAGAAAATTACCTCAATATTAAATGTTCAAAGTGTCACCCACATCAATCACATTATCCTTACTACTCAATTGAGCAAGGCCTAAAATAAACACAATAGAAAGAACAAAACTAAAAATTAGAACATGTAATCATATGAACCATATAGAGGAAATTAAAAAAGAAATGAAAAGGTGAAAATTACCCTTCTCAAGGTCCTGCAATTCATCAAAGTAATCATCAATATCTAATCTACTACCTGGCCGCAGCCAATCTTGTGCACATATAAGTGCTTGAACCATCTTCTCTCAATCAAATAAAACAAAATTTATAAGTCAACACAAGATCAATAAGTTGTAAATTTATAACACAAGGTAAAGAAATATACTACTTAATCATTTACCTTTGGAGTTAAAGAAGTTCTGAACGAATCAAGAGTACGTCCTTCTGTACTGAATGCCGACTCTGATGCAACCGTAGAAGCTGGCACGGCGAATACATCACGAGCCATACGAGTAAGCACAGGATACCGAGGACCATGTACTTTCCACCATCCCAACACATCTTCCCCCACTTCATCCTCTTCAAGTCCCTCATTTAGGTACTTTGTAACTCCATCTTGGTGATTCCTCTTCCTCCATCTGGCCCCTTTAACTTCTTTTTTAATCGTCGGCGATAAAACGAGGAACCTCCACTAGATGCATTACCCTGTACTCCCTCCTCAACTTCAGGTCGTACCTCACCACTTTGCCTAGTATGAGGAGTCGTTGGCTTATATAATTCCCAGTACTCATCAAATAAAGCTTCTAACTTCTCTCTCACTTTTGAAACTATTGCACTACCCTGTTCTTCACCAAACACATCACATAGAGAGACTTGAACACCTTCCAACTTGCACCTAGGATCAAAGATGGGAGCAATATACACCAAACGGTTCATTTTCTCCGGTGTGCCATAGTACTTCTCATATTTCATCCTCATCCTCTTAGCCATTTCTCTGAAGTTTGTAACTGTAGAAAATCCAATCCCCTCAACATCCTCACTTTCTTCATCATTATCAATGGTCTCCACAACTTCCTCTAATTCACTTAACGTACTATGAATATCCAGAATCTCATAGAAATGCAAGTTGGATGTCACATAAGAACTACCAGACAAACGCAAAGTAGTATTATAGAAAACCTCCAAAAAAACTAACAAGTGTTTAACTTGTTTCCAGTCATTAGAGTTAGGAGGTCTGTCAGCATCATCATCTTTAGCCAACTCCACATTATAATAAGGGTCTCTTTTGCTATATTTTGTGAAAGCATGCTCATAAACTAATGCAGTCTTAAGCATCTTATAAGTGGAGTTCCATCTAGTAGGGACATTAAGAGACAAAGAAGCCTTTCTTTCAATTTTTTCAGCAACTACACATTCTTGAAATCTTTGCAACCTACTGGGAGATTGCCTAATGAACCTCACAGCAGCTCGAACATGCTTTACTGATTTCCCAGCAACACACCTAACATGTAAGAATTCCCCACCACAGAAAAGAACATGGCCATGTCGCTGAAGGTCAGCAATAAGGGCAGTACAAGCAGTACTATTACTCCGAGCATTATCAACAGTAATAGTGTACAACTTAGAAGCTAAACCCCAATCATCTAAACATTTTCCAAGGACAAGAGCTATATCATCGCCTTTATGACTAGAAATTGGACAAAAATTCAATATTTTCTTATGCAATTTCCAATCATTATCAATAAAGTGGGCAGTTATAACCATGTAGTTGATCATCTGAAGTGAAGTCCATGTATCTGTTGTAACACACACCCTTTGACATGAATGTGTCAAATATTCTTTCATTTTCACTCTTTCATCAATATATATTTGATAAATATCTCTAGCTATGGTAATGCGTGATGGCATGTTCAGTGAAGGACGACAACAAGCCGTCATTTGCCTAAATCCCACATTTTCGACAAATCTAAAAGGTAACTCATCAATTATAATCATTTTGGCTATAGACTCTCTTGCCTCATGAGGATTCAATACCCATGACTTCAATCTAGCTTCTCCCTCATTATTTGGATCCCTCTCAAAAACCAACTAACTTTGTGTTTGTTTGCTTTTGTTGTTCGGGTTTTCAGGGCATCTTGGAAAATGATATTTCAAATTCTTCGTTCCGTTCTTAGTAGAGTCAGCCTTATAAATATTACCACAATACTTGCACTTACCAGCCACTCTTTTTCCATTCTCTTTGATTTCCTCGAAATGATCCCAACACTTGGCCCTTTGAGTTGACTTTCTAACCACTTGCTTCCCCGTACTCTTGGTTTGTGTTGCTTTTTCACTTGCCTCTTCCTCCTCTTGTATTTCAATAGGGACCGATTCTTCCATTTCCGAAGCACATCCCTTGGATTTGGAGCTCGACATCTAACATTGACAAGTTATTTAAAACAATAAATATGCTATTACTAGTACACACACACTGACACACATGAATACATGATGGTACTTTAACAAGCTAAACCTACAAAACTTACATTTCGAGAGCAAGCTGTAAGTGACTTCGTGATGACAAATGTATGAAAAGAGCCAAAGAGGGATGGCTGGCAAACGTTCACCTGAAAATAACATTTGCAAAAGATAGGCATCAAAATAGAACAAATACCAAGATTCGAGTAATTTTTAACCAAGATTCGACTTCACAAAATGCTAGATCAGTTGCTAATATCATTGACAATGGAACAACAACCTCAAGCCAGGTATCTATATTCTTAAGTATTAAGCTTTTACAATAGCTCAAAATTCAGATAATCATCTCCCTACATAGCAGGCATCCATGAATATTATAATTTCACAAAGGATGAACTATGTATCCACCATTAACACACCAAAATCCAGAAACTAATAACCCAAATGGCATCCGGAAAACCCCAGATTATTCATCACAAAACATCCCATTGACCCAATCCTAAGATGTGAAATTTTGGTAGATTTAACAATTTTCCTTTCAAAAAGTTGTAAATTCGACAGAATCAATCGCAAAGGATGCTGCATTGAATGCAAAATGAATTCAAAAGACAGCCAAAACACATCAAGCAGTAGACTTTTCCAGCAACATATCCAATTAATCAAAACTCAAAAGATGAAACACGAGAGAAAATCAGAAATTTCATAAGCCATATCTAAGCCCTATCTACGGCTGTTCAGCTGTTCTCATACCTCAGTACTCAGCAGTGGAGACTGGGGAGACTGGAGACAGAGGCTGAGAGGCTCCAGACGTGAGACGAGCACGGACAGCAGCAGCCAGCAGGTCAAAGACTGAAGAGTGAAGACAGGCACAAATAAGAAATCAAAACCGAAAATTCCCCAAAAAAAAAAACCCTAACACCGAGACAATTTCATACCTCACCCACGCAAAATCAGGTAGAGGGACCGGCAGGCAGGCGGCTGGGACGGCCGATCGTCGTCGTCTTCACGGTGGGCAGGGGCGAGGACAGCTATATATGGACGACCGGAGGGATGTCTGCGAGACTACGACTGAGAGTAAGTGGGGACTGGGGAGAGGCGAGACTCGAGAGGGAGGTCAGTTGAGTGAGTGGCCACCGCCCACCGGAAAACGGCTGGCCGAGCTGGGACAAGGCGTCGCGAAGGGGAGGGCGAGGGCGAGGGCGATGGCGAGGTGAATGGAGAGGGCGAGGGGAGGGGCAGGGTTCTGGTCGTTCTGGTCTGGAACTGAAGAGAACTCTCTCGAACGAAGTCCCGACTCCCGAATGTTCAAGAATCAAGAGTCAAGAAAAAAAAATTAAGACAGAACACCGGTCCACCGGTCCGGACCTGGACCGGACCGAAGACCGAATCTGGAAACGAGCAGGACCGTGGACCGGACCGATTGTACACGGTCCGGTCCAGTCTGGTCCGGTCCAGGCCGGTCTTCGGTCTGGTCCTGGTCCAGGCCGAGCAATGAACACCCCTAATTAGGGGACTTTGCTAGGGTTTTTAGAGAGATTGTTGAAGAATTCTGCTTTGACTTTGGTCCAAGTTTGTTCTCTAGAACTCTTTCTCTTTCATTATTGCTTCTAGGGTATCATGCAATTTATGTTTCTTCATTTTATAATTAATTGGGCTATTTCTTCGATGATGTGTGGCTAATCTCCCAACTTAGGTTGGGATTAACGCCGATTATGTTTAGTTGAATCGTGTGATAGCCCCAAACCCCTTTTCCCATGCTTATATTGATGAGTTCTGCAATGCACATCATGTGTTCGAGGAATTGCTCGAGAGACCTTTTATCCTTTGTTAGTCGGGTTTAAGGGAACATTGAGAGATGAACCTTTCACCTAGCGTGACTTAGTAGACAATTAGGATTTTAATATGAAAATAATTAAGGTTCTAATACGCATTCGACATTGCAGACCTTGTAATTCTTTGACTTTTAATCCTATGAAAATGGGTGATTATGGTTCTAGGATTAGTCTTAGAACCCTAAGAGAGGGAGGAAATGGGCTTAATTGGCAATCTATCCACTTTTGATGCGTACTTAGGTTTGGTTGTTGGGGCTAATGCTTGATTCATCTACGTAATTGTGCTGTTGATTCCTACATAGGCGCTTTAATATTCTGATTTATGAATTGTTATTTAATATTAAACCTTTGAGATTGTTTGAGCTAGATTGAGCGTTTGAATTAGTTTTGGTAATTGATAGCGAGTTCCCTGTGGATACAACCCGTACTCGCTAGTGGCTGGCTAAAGCTACACCGTGCACTTGTAGCATATTTTAGGAAAACAATCCAATAACACAATAGTAGAGGACTTTGCTAGGGCTTTTAGAGAGATTGTTTAACAATTCTCCCTTGGCTTTACTCCAAGTTTGTTCCCTAAATCTCTTTCTCTTTCATTATTGCTTCTAGGGTTTTATGCAATTCATTTTTCTTCCTTTTATAATTGATTTGGTTGTTTCTTTAGTGATGTGTGGCTAATCTCCCAACTTAGGTTGGGGTTGACGACGATTACGTTTAGCTCAATCATGTGTTAGCGCCAAACCCCCTTTTCCCATGCTTGTGTTGATGGGTTCTACTATGAACACTATGTGTTCGATGAATTGCTCGAAAGAGCATTCATCCTTTGTTATTCGGGTTTAAGGGAGTGTTGAGAAGTGAACCTTTCACCTTGCATGACATAGTAGACAATTAAGATTTTAATATGAAAATGATTAAGGTTCTAGTTGGGATTCAAGATTGTCGACTTTGTAATTATTTGACTTCTAGTCCTATGAAAATAGGTGACTATAACTCTAGGATTTCTCTTTGACCCTTGAGAGATGGAGGAGATGTGCTTAACTGGCAATCTATCCATCCTAGATGCATGCTGAGATTTTGTTGTTGGGGCTAATGCTTGATTCATCTACGTAATTGTGCTGTTAATTCTGACCTAGGTGCTTTGATATTCTAATTTCTGAATTGTTAGTTAATATCAGACCTTTAAGATTGTTTCACCTAGATAGAGTGTTTGAATTAGTTGCGGTAATTGAAAGCAAATCCCTTGTGAACACGACCCATACTCTCCGATTACTAGCTGCAGCTACACTGTGCGCTTATTGTATATTTTAAGATAGTAATCGAACAGTGCAGCATTAGGGGGTTTTGTTAGGGTTTTTAGAGAGATTGTTCAAGAATTATGCTTTGACTTTAGTCCAAGTTTGTTCCCTAAAACTCTTTCTCTTTTATTATTGCTTCTGAGGTATCATGCAATTTATGTTTCTTCATTTTGCAGTTGATTGGGCTGTTTCTTTGATGATGTGTGGCTAATCTCCAAACTTAGGCTGGGATTGACGCTGATTATGTTTAGTTGAATGATGTGATAGCCCTAAACCCCTTTTTCCCGTGCTTGTGTTGTTGAGTTCTACAATGCACATCATGTGTTCGAGGAATTGCTCAAAAGAGCTTTTATCCTTTGTTAGTCGGGTTTAAGGGAGCATTGAGAGATGAACCTTTTACCTAGCGTGACTTAGCGAACAATTAGGATTTTAATATGAAAATAATTAAGGTTCTAATTGAGATTCAAGATTATAGACTTTATAATTCTTTGACTTTTAGTCCTATGAAAATAGGTGACTATGGTTCTAGGATTAGTGTTCGACGTTTGAGAGAGGGAGGAGATGGGCTTAATTGGCAATCTATCCACTCTTGAAGCCTGCTTAGGTTTGGTTGTTGGGGCTAATGCTTGATTCATCTACGTAATTGTGCTGTTAATTCCTACCCAAGTGATTTAATATTCTGATTAATGAATTGTTAGTTAATATCAAACCTTTGAGATTGTTTCACCTAGATTGAGTGTTTGAATTAGTTTTGGTAATTGATAGCGAGTTCCCTATGGATACGACCCGTACTCGCCGGTTGCTAGCTGCAGCTACACCGTGCACTTGTGGTATATTTTAAGAAAACAATCCAACAGCACAATATTAGAGGACTTTTCTAGGGTTTTCAGAGAGATTGTTTAAGAATTCTCCTTTGGCTTTAATCCAAGTTTGTTCCCTAAATCTCTCTCTTTCATTATTGCTTCTGGGATTTTATGCAATTCATTTTTCATCCTTTTATGATTGATATGGTTGTTTCTTTAGCGATGTGTGGCTAATCTCCTAACTTAGGTTCGTGTTGACGCCGATTATGTTTAGCTCAATCATGTGTTAGAGCCAAACCCCCTTTTCCCATGCTTGTGTTGATGAGTTCTACTATAGACACCACGTGCTTGATGAATTGCTCGAAAGAGCATTCATCCTTTATTATTCAGGTTTAAGGGAGCGTTGAGAGATGAACCTTTCACCTTGCGTGACTTAGTAGACAATTAGAATTTTAATACGAAAATGATTAAGGTTCTAATTGGGATTCAAGATTGTAGACTTTGTAATTCTTTGACTTCTAGTCCTATGAAAATAGGTGACTATGACTCTAGGATTTCTCTTCGACCCTTGAGAGATGGAGGAGATGTGCTTAACTAGCAATCTATCCATCCTAGATGCATGCTTAGGTTTTGTTGTTGGGGCTAATGATTGATTCATCTACGTAGTTGTGCTGTTAATTCTGACCAAGGTGCTTTGATATTCTAATTTCTGAATTGTTAGTTAATATCCAACCTTTAAGATTGTTTCACCTAGATAGAGTGTTTGAATTAGTTTTGGTAATTGAAAGCAAGTACCTTGTGGACACGACTCGTACTCTCCGGTTGCTAGCTGCAGCTACACCGTGCGCTTATTGTATATTTAAAGACAGTAATCGAACAACGCAACATTAGGGGACTTTGCTAGGGTTTTTAGAGAGATTGTTCAAGAATTGTGCTTTGACTTTAGTCCAAGTTTGTTCCTTAAAACTCTTTCTCTTTTATTATTGCTTCTAAGGTATCATGCAATTTATGTTTCTTTATTCTATAATTGATTGGGCTATTTCTTTGATGATATGTGGCTAATCTCCCAACTTCGGTTGGGACTGACGTCGATTATATTTAGTTGAATCATGTGATGGCCCCAAACCCCTTTTTCCCATGCTTGTGTTGATGAGTTCTACAATGCACTTCACGTGCTTGAGGAATTACTCGAAAGAGCTTTTATCCTTTGTTAGTCGGGTTTAAGGGAACATTGAGAGATGAACCTTTCACCTAGTGTGACTTGGTAGACAATTAGGATTTTAATATGAAAATAATTAAGGTTCTAATTGAGATTCGAGATTGCAGACTTTATAATTCTTTGACTTTTGGTCCCATGAAAATAGGTGACTATGGTTCTAGGATTAGTCTTCGACCCCCGAGAGAAGGAGGAGATGTGCTTAATTGACAATCTATCCACTCTTGATGTATGCTTAGGTTTGGTTTTTGGGGCTAACGCTTAATTCATCTACGTAGTTGTGCTGTTAATTCCTACATAGGTTCTTTAATATTCTGATTTATGAATTGTTAGTTAGTATCAAACCATTGAGATTGCTTCACCCAGATTGGAGAGCGAGGTCTATCATCTTTGAGCACGAAAGGAGAGCGAAGGATGTTCCCATTCAGGTGGGTCAGTTTATCATCCCGTACGATTTCATTATCATGGATATAGATGAGACCTCCAAGGTTCTATCATTTTGAGGAGGCTGTTTCTACCTAATGTTGGGGCAGTGATCGACGTGTAGGCTGGCACCATATCTTTTCAGTTGTGTGGGGAGAGGATGGATTTCTGCTTCCCTCCACTAACAACATCTTCAGTGTCTGCCATCCTCCCACCTCCTGCGGCCTATGTGCCTATCGTCACTCCTGATGCTGCTTCTGAGATTGAGGTATTCAATGGAGATGAAGGACCTCATGTGAGGTCTATAGGCTTTTTTGTTCTACGGCCATCCCAGCTAGTGGAGGTGCTTCTACTCCTTCATGGGAGATGGTGGCGGCTGCATCATCATTCACTACTTTAGCTACCCCATCTCCCTCCATCCTACCATCATCTGCCAATCTGAGGTAAAGGTCAAGTTAATGACATTAAATAAGTGTATCTTGGGAGGCAACCCAAGCATTTAAAAAAAAAAAAAAAGAGAGATAAAGAGTGTGTGTCATTCCTTTCTTTCCCCTTCTCCCTTATGCGCTTTTGGTCCTCCCCTTTCCCTTGGTCTTCTTCTATGTCCCTTTCATTGAGGGCAATGAAAGTCCCAAGCATGGGGGAGGAGCTTGTAGCTCTTTGGGTGAAATTGTGGATTATGAGGTATGGGTTGAATGACATCACTTGCATTCGTATCATATAGATAGAACGTCATGTAGTTTTATTAGGTTGTTCTTTGCATTTTTCCTTTAAAAGAGCATGTAATTTAGAGCATATAGGTTAGATTATGCATCACAAAAGGAGAAGTGATCGAGTTGGGCATTCATAAGTTCATCAGGTACTACCTCTTACCCTTCTCTTCACTATCCTTTATATGTTTACGACTTTTTTAGTTAGATTTAGTGCTTTCTAAATGAAAGAGTAGCCTAAAAGTTTGTGGAAACTCCTTTTATGAAGAGAACACAAGGGGTGATGACTGACAGATCCTGTTGATCTGTGTGTTAAAGTGTGACCTGTTATGGTGTGAGTTTTATGAATATGTATTTGCCATCCGTAGTTCCTTTGCCCCATGCTACATGTCAAATTACCCTTGAGACTTACGAGGTTTGACTTGATTGACCTTGATATGTGGGACATATCTTGGAGTGAGTTGCTTGACTGTGGTAGATTTACCTATAAGACTCTGAGCCTAATGACTATTCATTGCATATAGTCTCATACTTCCTTTCATGTGTGACTCATCCATGACTGCACCTCTAGAACTTGATTTTGTTCTCTTTGAAATCACATTTAGTCTTTGTATGTGTTGACATGATTGAGGCAACTTTTATTCATTGTCGCCACATGAGCCAAAAAACCTACCCGTCGATGTGTACTAACCCTTGTGCTAACCCCTTGTGCCTTTCCCCTATTTTTGTTGTTGCATCCCATCCACTTTACACTTGGCCTATGCATACTCTCTATACCCTTGTCAAGGTCTAGTGGAGCAGTACTTCCGTTTTGAGTTAGGTTTGCTTTGGAGGGTGGTTCACCTTGGGTACATTATTGTTGGTTTGCTTGGGAGGAATTGTGATGTGATTTTGTTTTCCCCCCTACCATTCACATGTGTCTTCTTTTTGCTTCTCATAGCAAAGAAAGAAAAAATGTTAGAAGAAAAAAAAAAAAGAAAACATAAGGTGAACAAGAGAAAGAAATATAAAAGTTGTGAATAAAGTGGTTGGCATGGGCCTTTAGCAATAAAATTGTTAAATTCCGTCCTTGAGGTTTTTGTGGGCCTTGATTACTTAAATTCCAAATGTGGTGTGAAGATGTTATCTTAAGGCTAGTTGTGGCAGTGTTTTTTTTACTCCCTAGTCTTTCGACTACTAGCTCCACTCTTCCCAGACTTACTTCACTTCTCACCCTTAACCATCAGCCCTATTACATCCTCTTGGAAGCCTTCATGATTGATATTTTGCATTTTGCATCAAGTGGTGGAGAATCGAGAACTTTACCAAGCTTATGGTAGTTTTCTTGATTGGATAGAGTATTGAGTACATCCTTGTTACAAATTCCAAACACGTTGAGAGGAGCATCCCACTTTGCCCTAAAGTGAGGTTCTACTGGTCCTGCTTACTCACCATTTATTATGGAAGGTCTTGTCCTACTACGTGCTTCAGTATAGGGGTGTTTGATGTGTTGCATTTGGGTAGGGTGATTTATGCATGGTAGTGCATGTGTTTTATTGAGAATATCTCACACCTTGACACTTGGCCGCCTATAATGCATGATCTACTTGGTTTGTTGATTGTTCATCTCCTCCCTGAGCAAGGCGGGTCTAAAGGTTCATCTCCCTTTTATGATCACTCATGAGTCAGTCTTTCTTGGGGGCAAGCGAGAGATAAGCATGGGGGAGTTGATAAACCTCTATTTTGACCTCATTTTAGCCCCTAGTTGATCCCTTTTTCCATTGTTTTCGTGTTTGATCTTGAGGAGGATGGGTCAAATTAGCCTCCTTTAGTCTAAATTTTGCTTATGTAGCGGTGTTTCGTGTTTTTAGGAATTTCTGTTAGGAAACCGAGAAAATATGCTAATATTTATAGAAAGGAGGATTAAGAAGATGAACTGCAAGTCAGAAAAGAGACCGGCTAGTCCCAGAGATTCGGCACTGGCACCCCATGCTTATCAGCATGGTCGTGCCATGCTGAAGCTCCACGAAGGTGCGGCCAGAAGGGTGGCACGGTCAACCCATGCCGGTGGCACGACGATGCCACCCCAGCTTGTGGCGCACGGCCATCCCGTGCCCACTAGCATGGCCGTGCGCTGCAGCAGCCGCGTTTTAATGTCTTTTCTTAGTTCTTTTCGGAGGTATTCCATCTTGGCTTTTGAGAGCACTTTTCTTAAGGCTTTGCTAGGGTTTTTAGAGAGATTGTTAGAGAGAGTATTTAGCAATCAAATTGTCAGATTCAAGGTTGTCCAAGAATTCTCCTTTGACTTTAATCCAAATTTGTTCCTAAATCTCTATCTCTTTTATTATTGCTCCTATGACTTTATGTAACTCATGTTCTTCCTTTTATAATTGATTTGGCTACTACTTTGTTGATGTGTGGCTAATCTCCCAACTTAGGTTGGGATTGACGCCGATTATGTTTAGTTGAATCAGGTGTTAGTGCCAACCCCTTTTTCCCATGCTTGTGTTGATGAATTCTACTATGCACACCAGGTGTTCGATGAATTGCTCGAAAGAGCATTGATATATTGTTATTCGGGTGTAAGGGAGCATTAAGAGATGAAGTTTTCACCTAGCAAGACTTAGTAGACAATTAGGATTTAATACGAAAATAATTAAGGTTCTAATTGGGATCAAAATTGTAGTCTTTGTAATTCTTTGACTTTTAGTCCCACGAAAATAGGTGACTATGGCTCTAGGATTAGTCTTCGACCCTGGAGAGAGAGAGAGGAAATGAGCTTAACTGGCAATCTGTCCACTCTCGACGCGTGCTTAGGTTTGGTTGATGGGGCTAATGCTTGATTCGTCTACGTAATTGTGCTGTTATTTCTAACCTAGGTGCTTTAATATTCTAATTTTTGAATTATTTGTTAATATCAAACCTTTAAGATTGTCTCGCCTAGATTTATAGTTTAAGTTAGTTTTAGTAATTGAAAGCAAGTTCCCTGTAGACACGACCCATACTCACCGGTTGCTAGCTACATTTGCACCATGCGCTTGCGGTATATTTTAAGACACCAATCCAATGATGCAATATTAGGGGACTTTGCCAGGGTTTTTAGAGAGATTGTTCACGAATTCTCCTTTGATTTTAGTCCATGTTTGCTCCCTGAATCTCTTTCTCTTTTATTATTGCTTCTAGGGTTTTATGCAATTTACGTTTCTTAATTTTAGAATTGATTTGGCTATTTCTTTGATGATGTGTGGCTAATCTCCCAACTCACGTTGTGATTGACGTGGATTATGTTTAGTTGAATCATGTGTTAGCCCCAAACCCCTTTTTCCCATGCTTGTGTTGGTGAGTTCTACTATGCACATCACGTGTTCGATGAATTGCTCCAAAGAGCATTCTTCGTTTGTTATTATGGTTTTAGGGGACGTTGAGGGATGAACCTTTCACATAGCATGACTTAGTATACAATTAGTCTTACAATTAGAATTTGAATATGAAAATAATTAAGGTACTAATTGGGATTCGAGATTGTAGACTTTGTGGTTCTTTGACTTTTAGTCCCATGAAAATAGGTGACTATTGGCTCTAGGATTTATCTTCGACCCTTGAGACAGGGAGGAGATGGGCTTAATTGGCAATTTATCCACCATAGATTCATACTTAGGTTTTATTGTTGGGGCTAATGCTTGATTCATCTATGTAATTGTGCTACTAGTTTCAACCTAGGTGCTTTAATATTCTAATTTCTGAATTGCTAGTTAATGTCAAACCTTTGAGATTGTTTCGCCTAGATTGAGTGTTTGAATTAGTTTTGGTAATTGAACGCAAGTTTCATGTGGACATGACCCATACTCGTCGGTTGCTAGCTATAGCTACATCGTGCACTTGGGATATATTTTAAGATAACAATCTGACGATACAATATTGGAGGACTTTGCTATGGCTTTTGGGGCGATTGTTCAAAAATTCTCCTTTAACTTTAATCCAAATGTGTTCTCTAAATCTCTTTGTCTTTCATTATTGCTTCTAGGGTTTTATGCTATTCATGTTTCTTCCTGTTATATTGATTTGGCTATTTCTTTGATGATGTGTGGCTAATCTCCCAACTTAGGTTGGGATTGACGCCGATTATGTTTAGTTGAATCATGTGCTAGCGCCAAACCCCTTTTTCCCATGCTTGCAATGATGAGTTCTACTATGCACACCACGTGTTCAACGAGTTGCTCGAAAGAGCATTTAACCATTGTTATTCGGGTTTAAGGGAGCGTTGGGAGATGAACCTTTCACCTAGCATGACTTAGTCGATAATAAAGATTTTAATATGAAAATAATTAAGGTTCTAATTAGGATTTGAGATTATAGACCTTGTAATTCTTTGACTGTTAGACCCATGAAAATAGGTGACTGTGGTTCTAAAATTAGTCTTTGACCCTTGAGAGAGGGAGGAGATGGGCTTAATTGGCAATCTATCTGCTCTAGATGCAAGCTTAGGTTTGGTTGTTGGGGCTAATGCTTGATTCGTCCACGTAACTCTGCTGTTAATTCCAATATGGATGCTTTAATATTCTTATTTTTGAATTGTTAGTTAATACCAAACCTTTGAGATTGTTTCACCTAGATTGATAATTTGAATTAGTTTTTGTAATTGAAAGCGAGATCCCTGTGAACGCGCCGTACTCGCCGATTGCTAGCTATAGCTACACTGTGCGCATGCAGTATATTTGAAGACAACAATCCAACAATGCAACATTAGAGGACTTTGCTGGGGTTTTTAGAGAGATTGTTCGAGAATTCTCCTTTGACTTTAATTCAATTTTGTTCCCTAAATGTCTTTCTCTTTTGTTATTGCTTCTAGGGTTTTATGAAATCATGTTTCTTCCTTTTGTAATTGATTTGGCTATTTCTGTGATGATGTGTGGCTAATATGCCAACTAAGGTTGGGGTTGGCACCAATTATGTTCAGTTAAATCATGTGTTAGCGCTAAACCCCTTTTTCCCATGCTTGTGTTGATGAATTCTACTATGCACACCACGTGTTTGATGAATTGCTCGAAAGAGCATTGATCCTTTTTTATTCGAGTTTAAGGGACCGTTGAGAGATGAACCTTTCACATAGCATGACTAAGTAGACAATTGGGATTTTAATTATGAAAATAATTAAGGTTCTAACTAGGATTCTAGATTGTAAACTTTGTAATTCTTTGTCTTTTAGTCCCATGAAAATAGGTGAGTATCGCTCCGGGATTTGTCTTCGGCCCTTGAGAGAGGGAGGAGATGGGCTTAATTAGCAATCCATCCACTCTAGATGCATGCTTAGGTTTGGTTGTTGGAGCTAATGCTTGATTCATCTATTTAATTGTGTTGTTAATTCTGACCTAGGTGCTTTGATATTCTAATTTCAGAGTTGTTAGTTAATATCAAACCTTTGAGATTGTTTCGCCTGGATTGAGTGTTTGGATTAGTTTTGGTAATTGAGAGTAAGTTCCCTGTGGACACTGCGCATACTCACCATTTGGTAGCTGTAGCTGCAGCTACGCCGTGCGCATGCAGTATATTTTATGACAATGATCCAACAATGCAATATTACGGGACTTTGCCAGGGTTTGTAGAGAGATTGTACAAGAATTCTCCCTTGACTTTAGTCGAAGTTCATTCACTAAATCTCTTTCTCTTTTGTTATTGCGTCTAGGGTTTTATACAATTTATGTTTCTTCCTTTTATAATTGATTTGGCTATTTCTTTGACTATGTGGCTAATCTCCCAACTTAGGTTGGGATTGATGCTGATTATGTTTAGTTGAATCATGTGTTAGCTCCAAACCTCTTTTTTCCATACTTGTGTTTATGAGTTCTACTATGCACACCACGTGTTTAATGAATTGCTCCAAAAAGCATTGATCCTTCGTGATTCGGGTTTAAGGGAGCATTGAGAGATGAACGTTTCACATAGCATGGCGTAGTAGACAATTAGGATTTTAATACGAAAATAACTAAGGTTTTAATTGAAATTCGAGCTTGTAGTCTTTGTAATTCTTTGACTTTTAGTCCCATGAAAATTGGTGCCTATGACTCTAGGATTTGTCTTCGACCCTTGAGAGAGGGAGGAGGTGCCTAATTGGCAATCTATCCACTCTAAATTCATGCTTAGGTTCGGTTGTTGGGCTAATGCTTGATTCATCTACTTATACGTGCTGTTAATTCTGACCTAGGTACTTTAATATTCTAACTTCTAAATTGTTAGTTAATATCAAACCTTTCAGCTTGGTTCGCCTAGATTGAGTGTTTGAACTAGTTTTGGTAATTAAACGCAAGTTTCCTGTGGGCACAAACCTTAGTCACTGGTTGCTAGCTACAGCTACACCGTGCACTTGTGGTATATGTTAAGACAACATTCCAACAATGCAATCTTAGGAGAATTTGCTAGGGTTTTTTGGAGAGATTGTTCCAGAATTCTCCTTTGACTTTAGCCCAAGTTTGTTCCCTAAATCTGTTTCTGTTTTATTATTGCTTCTAGGGTTTTATTGCAATTTATGTTTCTTCATTTTATACTTGAATTGCCTATTTCTTTGATGATGTGTGGCTAATCTCCCAACTTTGGTTGGGATTGACACCGATTATGTTTAGTTGAATCATTTGTTCGCCACAAACCTCATTTTCCTATGCTTATGTTGATGAGTTCTACTATGCACACCGCTTCTTCGATGAATTGCTCGAAAGAGCTTTCATCCTTTGTTATTCGTGTTTAAAGGACCATTGAGAGATGAACCTTTCACCCAGTGTGACTTTGTAGACAATTAGGATTTCAATACGAAAATAATTAAGGTTCTAACTGGGATTCGAGATTATAGATCTTGTAATTCTTGAACTTTTAGTCCCTTGCAAATAGGTGACTATGGTTCTAGCATTAGTCTTCGACCTTGAGAGGTGGAGGAGATGTGCTTAATTGGTAATCTATCCACTCTAGATGCATGCTTAGGTTTGGTTGTTTGGGCTAATGCTTGATTCATCTATGTAATTGTGTTGTTAACTCCAACATAGGTGCTTTGATATTCTAATTTCTGAATTGTCAGTTAATATCATTCCTTTGAGATTGTTTCGCGTAGATTGAGTGTTTGAATTAGTTTCGGTAAGCGAGTTCCCTGTGAACACGACCCGTACTCACCGATTGCTGGCTATAGCTACACCGTGTGCTTGCGATATACTTTAAGACAACAATCCAAGAATGCAATATTAGAGGGCTTTCCCAAGGTTTTTAGAGATATTGTTCGAGAATTCTCCTTTGACTTTAATCCATGTTTGTTTTCTAAATCTCTTTCTCTTTCATTGTTGCTTCTAGGGTTTTATGTAATTCATGTTTCTTCCTTTTCTAATTGATCTGGCTGCTTCCTTGGTGATGTGTGACTAATCTCCCAACATAGGTTGGGATTGATTTCGGTTACACTTAGTTCAATCATGTGTTAGCGCCAACCCCCTTTTCCAATGCTTGTATCGATGAGTTCTACAATGGACACTGCGCGTTCGATGAATTGCTCGAAAGAGCATTCATCCTTTGCTATTCAGGTTTAAGGAAGCATTGAGAGATGAACCTTTCACCTAGCATAACTTACCAGACAATTAGCTTTTAATACGAAAATAATTAAGATTTTAATTGGGATTCAAGATTGCAGACTTTGTAATTATTTGACTTCTAGTCCTATGAAAATAGGTGTCTATGACTCTAGGATTTCTCTTCGACCCTTGAGAGATGGAGGAGATGTGCTTAACTGGTAATCTATGCACCCTAGATGCATGCTTAGGTTTGGTTGTTGGGGCTAATGCTTGATTCATCTACGTAATTGTGCTGTTAATTCTAACCTAGGTGCTTTGATATTCTAATTTCTAAATTGTTAGTTAATATTAAACCTTTAAGATTGTTTCGCCTAGATAGAGTGTGTTTGAATTAGTTTTGGTAATTGAATGCAAGCTCCTTGTGGGCACGATCTGTACTCTTCGGCTGCTAGCTGCAGCTACGCCGTGCACTTATTGTATATTTTAAGATAGCGATCGAACAATGTAACATTAGGGGACTTTGCTAGGGTTTTTGGAGAGATTGTTCAAGAATTCTGCTTTGACTTTGGTCCAAGTTTGTTCCCTAAAACTCTTTCTCTTTTATTGTTGCTTCTAGGGTATTACGCAATTTATGTTTCTTCATTTTATAATTGATTGGGCTATTTCTTCGGTGATGTGTGGCTAATCACCCAACTTAGCTTCGGATTGACGCCGATTATTTTAGTTGAATCATATGATAGCCCCAAACCCCTTTTCCCATGCTTATGTTGATGAGTTCTACAATGCACGTCACGTGTTCGAGGAATTGCTCGAAAGAGCTTTTATCCTTTGTTTGTCGGGTTTAAGGGAACATTGAGAGATGAGACCTGACATGACTTAGTAGACAATTAGGATTCTTATATGAAAATAATTAAGGTTCTAATTGGCATTCAAGATTGCAGACCTTGTAATTCTTTGACTTTTAATCCCATGAAAATAGGTGACTATAGTTCTAGGACTAGTCTTAGAACCCTGAGAGAGGGAGGAGATGGGCTTAATTGGCAATCTATCCACTTTTGATGCTTGCTTAGGTTTGGTTGTTAGGCTAATGCTTGATTCATCTACGTAATTGTGCTGTTAATTCCTACATAGGTGCTTTAATGTTCTGATTTATGAATTGTTATTTAATATCAAACCTTTGAGATTGTTTGACCTAGATTGAATGTTTGAATTAGTTTTAGTAATTGATAGCGAGTTGCCTCTGGATACGACCCGTACTCCCCGGTGGCTAGCTACAGCTACACCGTGCGCTTGCAGCATATTTTAAGACAACAATCCAACAACACAATAAACTTTGCTAGGTCTATTAGAGAGATTGTTTAACAATTCTCCCTTGGCTTTACTCTAAGTTTGTTCCCTAAATCTCTTTCTCTTTCATTATTGCTTCTCGGGCTTTGTTCAATTCATTTTTCTTCCTTTTATAATTGATTTGGTTGTTTCTTTAGTGAGTGTGGCTAATCTCCTAACTTAGATTGGGATTGACGCCGACTATGTTTAGCTCAATCATATGTTAGCGCCAAACCCCCTTTTCCCATGCTTGTGTGTATGAGTTCTACTATGGACGCCACGTGTTCGATGAATTGCTCGAAAGAGCATTCATCCTTTGTTATTCGGGTTTAAGGGAGCGTTGAGAGATGAACCTTTCACCTTGCATGACTTAGTAGACAATTAGGATTTTAATTCGAAAATGATTAAAGTTCTAATTGGGATTCAAGATTGTAGACTTTGTGATTCTTTGACTTCTAGTCCTATGAAAATAGGTGACTATGACTCTAGGATTTCTCTTTGAGCCTTGAGAGATGGAGGAGATGTGCTTAACTGGCACTCTATCCATCCTAGATGCATGCTTAGGTTTGGTTGTTGGGGCTAATGCTTGATTCATCTACGTAGTTGTGCTGTTAATTCTGACCAAGGTGCTTTGATATTCTAATTTGTGAATTGTTAGTTAATATCAAACCTTTAAGATTGTTTCACCTAGATAGAGTGTTTGAATTAGTTTTGGCAATTGAAAGCAAGTTTCTTGTGGACACGATCCGTACTCTCCGGTTGCTAGTTGCGGCTACACCGTGCCCTTATTGTGTATTTTAAGAGAACAATCGAGCAATGCAACATCAGGGGACTTTGCTAGGGTTTTTAGAGAGATTGTTCAAGAATTCTGCTTTGACTTTAGTCCAAGTTTATTCCTTGAAACTCTTTGTCTTTTATTATTGCCTCTAGGGTGTTATGCAATTTATGTTTCTTCATTCTATAATTGATTGGGCTATTTCTTTGATGATGTGTGGCTAATCTCTGAACTTAGGTTGGGATTGATGTAGATTATGTTTAGTTGAATCATGTGATAGCCCCAAACTCGTTTTTTCCATGCTTGTGTTGATGAGTTCTACAATGCGCATCATGTGTTTGAGGAATTGCTCGAAAGAGCTTTTATCCTTTGCTGGTCGGGTTGAAGGGAACATTGAGAGATGAACCTTTCACCTAGCATAACTTAGTAGACAATTAGGATTTTAATATGAAAATAATTAAGATTCTAATTTGGATTCAAGATTGTAGACCTTGTAATTCTCTGACTTTTAGTCCCGTGAAAATAGGTGAGTATGGTTCTAGGATTAGTCTTCGACCCTGAAAGAGGGAGGAGGTGGGCTTAATTGGCAATCTATCCACTCTTGATGCATGCTTAGGTTTGGTTGTTGAGGCTCGTGCTTGATTCATCTACGTAATTGTGCTCTTAATTCCTACATAGGTGCTTCAATATTCTGATTTTTGAATTGTTAGTTAATATCAAACCTTTGAGATTGTTTTACCTAGATTGAGTGTTTGAATTAGTTTTGATAATTGATAGCGAGATCCCTGTGGATATGACCCGCACTCGTCAGTTGCTAGCTACAGCTACATCGTGCACTTATGGTATTTTTTAGACAACAATCCAATAACACAATATTAGGGGACTTTGCTAGGGTTTTTAGAGAGATTGTTTAAGAATTCTCCTTTTTCTTTAAACCAAATTTGTTCCCTAAATCTCTTTCTTTTTCATTATTGCTTCCGGGGTTTTATGCAATTCATTTTTCTTCGTTTTATAATTGATTTGGTTGTTTCTTTAGTGATGAGCGGCTAATCTCCCAACTTAGGTTGGGATTGACGCTGATTATGTTTAGTTCAATCATGTGTTAGCGCTACATCCCCTTTTCCCATGCTTGTGTTGATTAGTTCTACTATGGACACCACGTGTTCGATGAATTGCTCGAAAGAGCATTTATCCTTTATTATTCGGGTTTAAGGGAGCATTAAGAGATGAACCTTTCACCTTGCATGACTTAGTAGACAATTAGAATTTTAATGCAAAAATAGTTAAGGCTCTAATTGGGATTCAAGATTGTAGACTTTGTAATTCTTTGAGTTCTAGTCCCATGAAAATAGGTGAATATGACTCTAGGATTTCTCTTCGACCCTTGAGAGATGGAGGATATGTGCTTAACTGGCAATCTATCCACCCTAGATGCATGCTTAGGTTTGGTTGTTGGGGCTAATGCTTGAGTCATTTATGTAATTGTGCTATTAATTCTGACCTAGGTGCTTTGGTATTCTAATTTCTGAATTGTTAATTGATATCAAACCTTCAAGATTGTTTCACCTACATAAAGTGTTTGAATTAGTTTTGATAATTGAAAGCAAGTTCATTGTGGACACAACCTGTACTTTCCGGTTGCTAGCTGCAGCTACACCGTGCGCTTATTGTACATTTTAACATAGCAATCGAACAATGCAATGTTAGGGGACTTTGCTAGGGTTTTAAGAGAGATTGTTTAAGAATTCTGCTTTGACTTTAATCCAAGTTTGTTCCCTAAAACTCTTTCCCTTCTATTATTGCTTCTAAGGTATCATGCAATTTATGTTTCTTCATTTTATAGTTGATTGGGCTGTTTCTTTGATGATGTGTGGCTAATCTCCCAACTTAGGTTGGGATTGACGTCGATTATGTTTGGTTGAATCATGTGATAGCCCCAATCCCCTTTTTCCCATGCTTGTGTTGATGAGTTCTACAATGTACATCACGTGTTCGAGGAATTGCTGGAAAGAGCTTTTATCCTTTGTTAGTCGGGTTTAAGGAAACATTGAGAGATGAACCTTTCACCTAGCGTGACTTAGCAGGCAATTAGGATTTTAATATGAAAATAATTAAGGTTCTAATCGAGATTTAAGATTGCAGACTTTATAATTCTTTGACTTTAGTCCCATGAAAATAGATGACTGGGGTTCTAGGATTAGTCTTCGACCCCTGAGAGAGGGAGGAGATGGGCTTAATTGACAATTTATCCACTCTTGATGCATGCTTAGGTTTGGTTGTTGGGGCTAACGCTTGATTCATCTATGTAATTGTGCTGTTAATTCCTACCTAGGTGCTTTAATATTCTGATTTATGAACTGTTAGTTAGTATCAAACCTTTGACATTGTTTGACCTAGATTGAGTGTTTGAATTAGTTTTGGTAATTGATAGCAAGTTGCTTGTGGATACGACCTGTACTCGTCGGTTGCTAGTTATAGCTACAACATGCAGTTGTGGTATATTTTAAGACAACAATCCAACAGCACAATATTAGAGGACTTTGCTAGGGTTTTTAGAAAGATTGTTTGAGAATTCTCCTTTGGCTTTAATCCAACTTTGTTCTCTAAATCTCGTTCTCTTTCATTATTACTTCTAGGGTTTTATGCAACTCATTTTTCTTCCTTTTATAATTGATTTGGTTGTTTCTTTAGTAATTTGTGGCTAATCTCCTAACTTAGGTTCGTATTGACGTCGATTATGTTTAGCTCAATCATGTGTTAGGGCCAAACCCCATTTTCCCATGCTTGTGTTGATGAGTTCTACTATGGACACCATGTGTTCGATGAATTGCTCAAAAGAGCATTCATCCTTTGTTATTTGGGTTTAAGAGAGCGTTGAGAGATGAACCTTTCACCTTGCATGACTTAGTAGACAATTAGGATTTTAATACGAAAATGATTAAGGTTCTAATTGGGATTCAAGATTGTAGACTTTGTAATTCTTTGACTTCTAGTCCTATGAAAATAGGTGACTATGACTCCAGGATTTCTCTTCGACCCTTAAGAGATGGAGGAGATGTGCTTAACTGGCAATCTATCCATCCTAGATGCATGCTTAGGTTTGCTTGTTAGGGCTAATGCTTGATTCATCCACGTAATTGTGCTGTTAATTCTGACCTAGGTGCTTTGATATTGTAATTTCTGAATTGTTAGTTAATATCAAACCTTTAAGATTGTTTCACCTAGATAGAGTGTTTGAATTAGTTTTGGTAATTGAAAGCAAGTTCCTTGTGGATACTACCCGTACTATCCGGTTGCTAGCTGCAGCTACACTGTGCGCTTATTGTATATTCTAAGATAGCAATTGAACGATGGAACATTCACCACTAGAAAAAGGGGCATTTCGTGACCCTAGTTTGCCTTTATTTAGATGCGTAAATGGGTCACTATATTTTTGGTCGGCGCTTTCAAAAAGGGTCGAGATATTCAGGGCCGAGATTTTTCGACCCTTTTTTTGGTTGAAATATACAAAAATCGCGACCATTTTCTTGGACGCCGGTGTTAATATTTCGACCCTCTTTATAGACTGTGTTTGTTTTAGCGGGAGTTTGCAAACCATTAGCGGAATTTTAGGGCAGCTCATAAAAGGGTCGAGATGAAAATTATTTTTCGCCTATATATAAATTAAAATTACCAGGAAACATATAAATATATATATATATATATATATATATATATATATATATATATATATATATATATATATATATATATATATATATATATATATATATATGTATGTATATCTATATGTCCATATATATGGAATATACTACATATACATAGATATATATATATATATATATATATATATATATATATATATATATATATATATATATACATAAATTAAATAGAAATGAATTGAATAAGATATATAGCAACGTACGTAACAAATTAAAGATTAACAACAAATTCGTACTTCAACTGGCCAAGGATAATTAAAAAGTATGTATATAATTCATTAAATTCAAAGTGAAGTGGCCTGATAGGCTGATCCAATTCAAAAGTCACCAAATTTGACAAAAGCTAGCTATAGGAAATTAATTAGAGTCCCATGACAAAAACTCCATCACAAATCGAAGTGATAAATATGCATGCAATAGAACCAAAAAATAAAAAGTCTAAAGGACTAAATTTGGAATGATTCAAGATTCCCAAATTAGTTTGCCAATGCGTCCAGTCATTGAAAGTCTTGAACAAGCCCACATCAACTAGCTAATTAACTTGTGAGGCTGAGGTTGAAGGTCCAGTGTGCATCGATTCGTTGCTAAGGTCGTTTCCACTTGATTGTTCTGGAACCTGGAAGAAAGATGTGCAAATAGTCAACTTTGGGACAAGGCATTCAAGTCTTCAACGTTTAATGATGGAAATAGGGAATTAGTAACTAGACAACAAAGGCATCAGTTCGTTTCTCTGTAACATACAACCTAGCTTTTTTTTTTTTTTGGGGGGTCAGACCTGACTGGAACAGAAACAACTTCATTGCTAGTGCCATCACTACTTGCATAACCCCATTAAAACTCTTGTCACCGTATTCATTTCAAAAGAAAGTATTTCCCATAGAATTACAGTGCTAAATACCATGCCCTCAGCTTATATGGACCAAGAAAATAATACCAAAAGGTGGGTAAGAAACGTTGACCAATTATAATCTACAAATGCAAGGACGAGATCTAGGTAAGCAATAACAAAAACTGTCAATGACAAACTCCGCTTCTACAACTTGGAAAAAATGCAGCATAATCACCCTCCTATTCCTACCTGCCAACCATGCCAACAAATTGATTGTTTTTTTTACACCCCAAATTCAACAATCATACATTCATAAGACCCCCCCAAAGGGAAAAAAAATCCAACATAGGTATCCACATCAAATACAACATAGATATACTGCATTTCATTGCAACAGATTGAAAAGCATACTCAATCTCAAATCAGTTTTCCCTACCAACGAGTTGTACCTTATCTGTACCAAGCTCTGAGTAGTTCAAGAACTTAAATGGCCTTGCAGTAGATGGTTTCAGCGACCAATATCAAATTAGGCTAGTATATGGCATGGGAATCCCCAAAATGGTACCATAAGAAAAGTTTCATCAAAAAGGAGACATCAAGAGGAAATCAGTTTACCCATGAGACGTTTTCCAGCCTGTGAATGTCAGCAGGAAGTATGAGCAGAAAGGAAACATCAATTTTACCCTTTCAAATATCCCTTAAAGTGCAAAACTAAACTTAGCGATAAATTTCAAATTCTATCTCATTGCACTTTCAGTAATTTCAAATACTAAAATACACCAAAACCACAATCAACATGATCAAAATACACCAAAACAACAAACGCTTGCACTGCCTAATTCAAAAATTACTGACATTAGCTCAAGCCAATCATCAAAATGTTTCTTACCTGATCAGCAGCATGTTGCTAGGCAGGTCACCAAGTTTTTGCAGCAAGACACTGCATAAAAGATTTATAGAGAAATACACTAAAACCCGTCCTTATTCTGTCACCTTATTCTTTTTTTCCCTCACCCTCTAAATTGTATATCATCTGCATACTAGTCGTGAACATCTTTCCATTCACGCTACTAAAATACACCAAAACCACAATAAACATGACCAAAATACACCTAAACAACAAACACCTGCACTGCCCGATTCAAAAATTGCTGACATTAGCTCAAGGCAATCATCAAAATATAAAGTAGCCCCAATCTTAATATAACTGTCAGAACCATTAGCATTTGAAAGACTAACCTGATCACCAGCCATACGTAAGGCAGCCTCAGTAGCATCCAGGAATTCGTCCGTAATTTTTCCATTATGCACCGCCTTCAACATAAGTAAGAACATGGCCTTCGGTGATGCTAATTCCTCTTTCACACGCTTGAGTTCCATATTGTTGTCAAGGAAGGTGTGACCTCCTTTCCTAAGGATAGCTTTTACACCAAAGACGTAACTTCGATCTACTTTAAAGCCAAAATCGATCGGTCGCTTGGGATTTTCTTTTTCATACATAAGTTCATCGAACACTTCGTTTTCAATTTCAACTTGAGTTTTTGAGGGGGAAGAGGTAAGAAGTCGCTCTTGAATTTTTGAAGTCGCCTCATTCTAGCACAGTTTAAGAGGAAATAGAATAAGTATCATAATTGGACCACAAAAATAGAAAACTAAAAACAAGTAGTAGAATAAGAACATATACCAGAAAACCTTCAGTTGTCGTATTAGCTACAAAGCCCCCACCTTTGCTATGTGTCTCTTTAAAGAACTCCAAATGTGTTGGATATCTCCATAAGCTTCCACCTATAATTACAAATCTCATGATGAAGTCTACACTAATACATAGGGGTGTTCATCGGTCCAAACTTGGACCGGACAGGGTTGGATTGCAGACCGAATAAAGGAAAATGAGAGGATCAGACCGAACCGAGCAGCACATGTACATGAAACACAAATTGCAAAGTGCAAGATTGGGAATGATACCAAAGAAAAGAGTGATAAACTAATTATAGATGTAAGTCCACAAGACATCAAAAAAATAAACTAGAGATGTTATTCCACAAGTTACAAAATTGTTTGCAGAAACTCATATGTTGTTGCCGAAAACTATTCACAAAAGCTTTTAAAAAATTTTTAAAAAGGGGAATGCAAAGAGATAGGGGAATGCTCACAGAATAAAGGAAGCTGAATTACTAAACCCATAGTTTCAAGGCAAACGAATCAGACTCCTTTAAATTAATGGAACTGCTGCAAATTTCAACAACTGGCCATCATCATAGTCATCAGTGTCATCACCGTATCATCATCATTATTCTCATTCCCTCTTTCACTAATTTTAGGATTAGCTTCTTGCTTGCCAAGGTAGGGAAGTTTTCATGAATAGGATCAGAGTTGCTGAAGTCTGGATCAGAATAGATTAGCTTCTTACTTGCTAAGGATTTTTGGACCGAATAATGACCAGGACTATTAATACATTATGTAGCTTGTCGCAGTTTAACATAGTAAAAACAAGAGGAAATGTCAACATTCTTGCAACAGTTGCTTAACTATAGATCCGACTAGTAATAGGATATACATTGCTCCAAAAAAAGCAAAGAAAACATACAAAGTCAACTCACTTTTCTGTATAACTGGTAGAACCAGTTGTATGACAATGAGTTTGTGAAGCTCGTGCATCTCGAGCTATTTCCGCCAATGTCTGTAGATTAAGAAAATAGCTTCAAGGTGTAAGCAATTCTGTATGTGTAATGCTCAATCCAAGAAAAAAAAAGCAAAAATATTGTTTTGAACAATTCTGTTTTGAGGTAAAATGCTGTTTTGGACAATTAAAATAAGCAAAAATGTTGTTTTGAGGAAAATGAATTAGTAGATATACATAGATTAAAACAAATTAGTAGATATCAAGACATATACATAAATTAAAATAAGCAAAAATGGAGGTTAAAGGGGAAAAAATTAAGCAAATATGGAGGTTCAAGGTGTAAGCAATTCTGTAATCGTAATTGGTGTTAGATATATATACCTCATGTTGTTTTGAACACCAATAGTCAACCAATCGCTTCCACCCGTCACGAGAGTGCCCTTTGGGAACAATCTCACACATGTCCTCTCTTGTTTTCTCTTTAGGTTTGAAGTAATCTGTCTTCAAACCATGTTTATATTGCTTGAAATGCTTAGCAACATATTTAAGGACACGTTTATCAAAGCCCTTATCTGCTGGATACACGAACTTGGACTGTACATCATTTATAAGTCAAAAATTCAGAATGAATGAACTTGACCAATCTAAACTTTAGATAGATACATGTTTAAATTAGATTAAAAAAAATACTCACTCGAACCATTTCAATTATGTCGGCTTTATATGTTTTATTCAATTTATGCCAGCTAATCGTCCCGATTGGGCAAAATCTCTCTAGCCTTGTAATGTAGCCTAGACACCTCACGAAAATATAGCCTCCCTTTCTAATAGGTTGGTTGTAGTTGTTAAATGCCATACAAAATCTCACCCCTTGCTTGTAATTCATAACATCTCGAGGAAGAATTGGTCCTTTTATCACCTCCTCATTCCCTTGATCATCTGTTAAAAAGAATATCATTTAGAAGACATCAATTATGATCTTCGATGTAAAAAGCCTGAGGAATTCAATCCCACTCAATGAATTTAAATACTACTTTAAGATAAGATTAAAGCACCTCTATGTCATTTCAATTAAATTGAAGTCCCCTGCCCGGCTGGCCCATAGAATTATTAGACACAGCACTTGCTCACTTATTTACCCCAACTAAATAATAGAATCCTAACCATGTCCTTCACTGGGGGGTAATTCGAGAATTCAGATAGAGAAAGAAGCGAAAAGAAGAGAAGAAGAGGAGTCTGGCTCAGGCACTATAGCACGGGCGAGTCTGGCACCAATTCACACCTAACCAAAAAAAGGAAAGCTCAAAACCACTTCCATGGCAGTTGAGACTCAGAGAAGGCGGAGGATGAAGAGGAGGAAGACGGAAAATTGAAAGGAGAAAGGAGTAGAAGCACTTACATGGTCTTGCAGAGTCTAGGGTTTACGCTGAAACAAGCAGAGAGCAGAAGAAAGGAGCAGTACCAGTAGCCAGATGCACAAGGGAGCTCGAAAGAGGAAGGTGGGAAAGGGTGTTTTGATTAGTCGGGTTAATAATAGTCAAAAAATACTTTCAAAAACAGTTTTGATTTACATGCCAAAAAAACAGGTTGAAAATATATATCTTTCAAAAACATTTTTGATTAGCAGGCCAAAAGACAGTTTGAATATATGTTCAACAAACTAAAAATGTTATTTACCAATGGTCAGCACTTCTTCTTTTGCATCAAACTGTATGTTGTCTTTCCAAGATGATTGAGAAGATCTGGAGCTTTTGGATATAGACGACTTCTTTTGTTTCCCTCCAACATGACCCTTTCCTTTGTCATTAGACTAACTTTGAGAACTCCTTACTAAGTCTTCATGATCATTATTGCCATTTGAGGGAGATTCTCTACTTGCTTGGCTAGTGGAGCCTATTTCTTGATACACTTCTTGTTGTGTTGCATCTCTAGCAACTTTAACGGGTGTCGAGTGGGATTGGTTGTGTAACGGTACTGACCTAGTTGAGGGATTTACTTGGGAAGTTCCAATAACAGGAGGGGGCTGAGAAGGTCGATTCGATCCTATAGTTGAGGGATTTACTTGTAAGGTTCCAACAAGAGAAGGCGGCTGACAAGGTAGATTCGATCCTATAGCGGACGGCTGAAAAGGACCAAATCTTATCATAGATGGGTGAATCAAGGGCTGTGTTGCTCCATTTGGGGAAGTCGGCATATGTACAGGACGTAATGCAGTAATGGAGGCAGTATGTTGTAGCTAGAGGGATGGCTAAGATGCTAAAAGCAAAAACAATGCACGTACAACAGTGAGACAAATACCAGAATATTAAATTAAAAGAAAGCTAAATCAGTGAAAACCTCTCAAAAAAATGTTTTGATTAACTAATAGAGTAAATATACTTGATCCTCCATTTAAAGAAGTAGGCCGAACAAGTTGTTGCACAACTGGTTTTGATCCTGCGGTGCATCTAGTCAGCTGCTGAACTATTTGTTTTGAAGCTTTAATAGATGTACTAGGTGAGGGAGGTAGTTGTCCAGATCATCGTGGCACTTTAATTGAAGCTCGAGTTGATGTTGCATGCTGAACAGATTTTTTGACAGTTGCTTGTAAAGGCAATTGCGATGCTCCACTAGATGGAGTAGGCCGAATAAGCTGCTGTGGAAGTGGTTTTGATGCTCCGGTAGATCTACTCAGTCTAACTGGTCGCTACTGCACAATTAGCTTTGAAGCTCCAGCTCCAGTACCAGGTGGGGGAAGTATCTATCTAGAACGTCTAGGAGCTTTAGTTGATGCACCAGCCATAACAGTGGGTGGCCGAAGGGGTTGTGTGGGTGGCCATAGGACTCCAGTGGGTGGCCGAAGGGGCTATGTAGGTGGCCGTAGGACTCCACTAGAAGTCGGGCCTAGTACAGGTGGCTGCTGCTGCAGTAGCGATTCTGATGCTTTCAAGGAGGAAGCCGGTTTTGCTGGTTGTGCAGGTGCAGCACAGGAGGTGGGATGACCAAGTGATTGTGCTGCTGCTGTGGATGATTTGGCAGCGAGTACATTGAGTGTTCTTTTGCTCCTGTAACTCATCCTTTATGCCTCACTTTGTACTCAATACCTGACAATAAGAGCTGCAAAGACATTTACCCGGATCAGTGATATGAGATATATTAGTTGATAAAACCAACTGTGGACAACTACATATGTAAATTCAAGTTATTAACTACATATATAATATCAAGTCATGGCAATAGATGTAATAGTACCTGATTTAATATCGAGCATAATATTACAATATCCAATAGTTGATAAAACCAACTTAACCCAAGCCATAGACTTAGATATAATATCAAGAATAAATAACTACACTCATCAAACATGGGAAACACAAATTAAAGATAGATAAGTAATCCAACAATAAAATAGCAAAGAGATAACATTGTTCCATACCAAAATAATGCTTGACACACAATGATCATATACTACACACTAAAAAGCCTACGACACATCCTCGCCTAAATCAAAAATGTCTCTGGGCTTGGTTTTAATAACATGCAACCATCCTTTTTGTTTCTCATCTTCAACGTAGAAAACTTGCTTTGCTTGAGATGAGAAGACAAATGGATCATCATGTAAATATCGACCGGTATGAATGAGCTTTGAGAAGGTCACACAAGCATGGCCATTTCTAAAAGTTTTCAAGCCCCTATTTATGTCTACCCAATTATAACGGAAAACCATAACTTTATATGCCCTATAATAATCTAATTCATAGATGTCCATCAGTCTTCCATAGTAAGCTTGGCCATCAGCTTCAACCATAACCGCAGAATTTTGTGTCTTTCGGTAACGCTCACGATGAACTGTTCAGAATTTGTAGCTATTAACTATGAAGCTTTTAACGCTTTTAGCTACAGGGTTTAAACCACCGACTAAAGCTTTTCTCAACTCTCCTTCTGGCGTGCTCACATCAATGTACTCCACCTATAATACGAAAATGTTTAGTTATATAAAAGTAGTTACACAAGCACACTATATATAAAAATTCATGGCATACATTCTTGAAGATAGAAAGATAACTTGATTTTGCAGCCATCCATCTAATTCATTAATTATCCAATCTTTTCGAAGAGTGTCATTCGCAGTTACTGAAAAGCATCGATTAGGGGCTGCCCTTTCATTTAAGAATTCCCTAACATAATTAGCAAAAGGGGTTTCCTCATTTAATTTCATCACCAAAAATGGAAACCCAATTAGTGGAGCATCATGGTGCACAGATGATACTTACTCAAGAAGTTCTTTCATATCATTTGAATGAAGCAATACATAGCGATGTGCCTATCTTAAGCTCTTATCATCAAGACGACAAGTCCTCTCTATCCCAACCACTCGGCCACCAGAGTTAAACAAGTAGGTACTCATATTAACATTATAATCATCATTCCTCTTGCTCCTACAAAATATGGTCTCAACCCCTTCCAAAAAGGTTGAACAAAAGGTGATAGTCTCCTCAAGAATGTACCCTTCAGCCATGGATCCTTCAGGCTGGGCTTTATTAGTGACATGAGATTTCAAATGGACCAAGTACCTTTTTCGAGAAGTTCTAATAGATAATACAATAAAATATTGATAAAAAAGAGAGAAAAATTAAAAAAAAAGTGTTTAAAATTGTCACCTTTCAATAGGGTATATCCATCTATAATGAACGGGACCTCCAAGTTTAATTTCATCTACCAAATGAAATATGAGATGGACCATGACCGTGAAAAAAGTTGGAGGAAATTCTTTTTCTAGCTCACAAAGAGTAAGAATAAGCCTCGATTGAACGTGCTCCAGTTCATCCACGTCAAGGGTAGGTGAGCACACATACTTAAAAAATGAACACAGATCAGAGAGTAGGTCAATCACTTCCGTGGCATGTGATGCTCATAAAGCTACAGGAAGAATATCTTGCATTAAAACGTGATTGTCATGACTCTTAAGATTTAAGAGTTTTCGTTGTTTCAAATTAACACATCTAGAGATGTTAGACCCATACCCGTCCGGAACTCTAAGCTTTGGTAGAACTTTTAAGAATCTTTCTTTCTCATCCAAAGACATGGAATATGGAGCTGAAGGCATAACTGGATCCCGACCAGGTCGAGGTTGAAGCCAAAGGTGAGGCTTTATCCCTATCTCTTCAAGCGCTTTTCTTACATTCGCATCGTCTCTAGTTTTCTTATCCACATTCAAAAGGGTGCCTAATAAATTATCACACACATTCTTCTCAATGTGTATGACGTCTAAATTGTGTCTTAATCGATTAAGCTTCCAGTAGGGTAACTCAAAAAAAATACTTCTTTTAGTCCAAAGGACATCATCAGTAGCATTATCATCATAGTCCTTATCATAATCATCCCCAATTTCACAAGTAGATGAACCCGCTTGTCGTCTTCCTCTCTTCTTTTTTGAAGCCTTTTTAGACTTTCCATGCACATAACCAACTCCATCTTGTTGCACTGAAATTTCAATCACATCTAAAACAACTGGAGCATCCCTAAATTCCTCTGTCCCATCAAATAAATGGCCTTGAGAACGATAAGGATGATTACGAGGTAGCCATCTTCGATGGCCTAAGTAATAAATTTTATCACCAAACATATATGAATGTGTGGAATCAGTACATAAAGGACACGCTTTATAGCCCTTGGTACTCCAACCGGATAACATAGCATAAGCAGGAAAATCATTGATAGTACATCTTAGAACTGCTCGCATATTGAAGTATTCATTGCTATAAGCATCAAAAACAACAACACCATCCCACAGCAATTTCAACTCATGTATTAGTGGTTGCAAGTATACATCAATATTGATTCCAGGACTTGATTTTCCAGGAATAATCAATGAAAGAATCAATGATGATGGCTTCATACATACCCATGGAGGCAAATTATAAGGGATTAACAGTACAGGGCATGTACTATAGGTTGTATTCATAAGACGATATGGATTAAAGCCATCACTAACAAGGGCAAGTCTAACATTGCGGGGATCAGAAGCAAAGTCAGGATATAAGGCATTAAATTCCTTCCATGCAATAGCATCATCTGGATGTCATTTGTTCAGCTAACTTAGATGACATGTAAATCCTCCTCAATCTAGGGATTAGAGGGAAGTAACGCATCACCTTAGCTGGCTCTCCTACCTTAGCATTTGAACTTCCTTCACATGTCTTACCTTCATTGCCTTTTACTGTCTTCCATCTTGAAACACCATAAACATGGCAACTATCCTATTCTAATAACTCACCCCAATATAGAATGCAATCATTAGGACAAGCATCGATCTTTTCATATCTAAGGCCCAAGTTATTGATCATTTTCTTAGCTTTATAATAAGAGGAAGGAAACTCCATGATTTGAGGGAATGCATCTCCTAAAAGTTTCATCAACATTGTGAAAGACTCAGCTGACCAATGAAACATACATTTCATATGAAACAAGCGTAGGAGGAAAGATAATTTTGAAAAGGTGGTACACCCATCATAAAGTGCCTCATTGGATGCATCCAATAGCCTCTGATACTTCACTTTTTCTTCATCATCCAATGGAGGATTTGTTGATTCATAAAATTGTTCTGAGGAAATTTGGTCACCATAGATGTGAAAAGGTTCAACTCCTTCATCAAGCGGCTCATCAACCACATCATGAAGAATGTCATCCTTAACCTAGGCATATCAACCCCAAAAGTTGCTCTCAATAAACCTTCCATATCATCTCCACTAGTGAAATTTGGCAAGTCAATATTTATTTCTCGACTTGTGCTTCCTCTATATTTTACATGATCAAGAATGTCCCCTTTACCATGAACAATAAAATGTTTATACTCCTTATGAAAACCTTTGAATAAAATATGTTGCTCCACTTCTTCTATAGGTAACCATTTATCCACTTTGCATCTCCTACATGGACATCGAGTTCTTCCTTCCACGAGATTTTCCTTAGCAAGCTTAATAAATTTGACGGCACCATCAAGATAATTAGGATGATCATTTAGTAATTCAATCCAACTTGAGTCCTAGTACAATATCTTATATGCTTCATTTTATGATAATAAAATAAATATTATGTAAGGAGCAGCCCTAAAAATTCAAGGACAATCAGATTACACAAAAAGGGCTAATAAGAGACAGAACTAACATCAGGAGAATTAAAACTGAATATGAAACAAGATGGGCATTCTGCCTTTGGAATGATTCTCGCTTTGGGTGCAAGAAGCCCTGCGTTCAATTGGAATAGATGATGAAACAAAAGGGTCTAAAGCTACTTTGCTATTCCTGATTTTGAGAATAGCTAAGCAAACCATGTTATTATTTGTCTACATTGACGTTAGATGATAATGTCCTTGGAAAGTGAATGATCAAGTCTGTTTCAACTACTTGTTTTGGCCTCGGCCTCTGCCTCGATTGTGTACTTCCCATCCCCATCAATGTGGAATTCTTTACTTGTTTAAAAGTATCGATTTTACTAATTTGAAAGTGTTGCATATATTAAGCTTCCTTATGATACATTCAACATGATAACTAGCCTGAAATCATTGTAGCATTCGCTAATTAATTGGAGTATCGCTCCATCCATCTTAGTGGGAATGGGATTGTTGAGGGCCGTAGAGTGACAGACTTTTGTAAAACTTCACCTTTCCATTTTCACTTTTTTTGTCCCCTCCTCCACAAAACCCTTTTTTTTTTTAAAAAAAAAATGTAACTTTTAAAGGAAGCATTCACCTTTCTAACTTTTTGTCATCTTCTTTGATTGACTTTCATTATATTATTCTTGTGGCTTAAAAAAAGTAGCATGTCAAAAGTTAGGATTTGATTATACTCATCACAGAGGAAAAATTTGACTAACTAATTCCAAAATGAAACATAAAAAGGGCAGGAAAAGAAATCAATTAGTTTCATTTTTCTGTGTTCTTCTGCTTGCTGGCTTATTCTTTTTTTTAAATTAAAAAAAAGACTCAAAATTTGAAGTCAAGCTTTTGTGATGTAGAAGTACAAATTGGCTTTGGTAACTTAGGTGGCTTTCCAGTGACCAGATCAGAGAAATTAACTTGTGCTTGTAGAATTTTGATGGTTTACTATCATTGGCTTTACTGTCATTTTCTACCATGTATTTTGTTGTAATCTTGCAAATAGGATGTTATGTACATTGAGTTAAGGCCAAGAATGTATATGCTTGGTCCTAGGCTTAGTTTAGTTTTTGATTTTTTGGCGTTACTGTTTATATAAACGGAAAAAAATTAGTGCTTTTCTTCATTTCTAGAAGCTAGAAATGACATGTTTTTCACAATGGTATGCTACTGTCAAAAGTGATGGCAAGTTAAAATGGAGAATTTCATTGACTTGTTGCATTCGTGTTGCTAGGTTAGCGAGAACCAGAGCAATTTGGATCTGTTCGAGGTCGTTGTGTTTGCTTAAGCTTATTGTTCTTTTCAACAACACAATCTGTCAAGGATTCAAGCTTATGTCAAGCTTATGTCGAGTGATAGCAAAATCCCTGCTGATGCAAATGGTGAGGAAGTTGTTTATACGAAGGACACTGAACTATTCACTGATAAAACTGTTACCAAGTGTGAGTTACCTAAGTCGATGGTTTGGTACAAAGATGACGTTTATAACTCTCTCAAGGACATCGGAGTTGATGAGGGAATGCTGACCCTTGAAAAGGTTTGGATTAAAAGCCGAGACAGTCAGGGAACGGAAGATGTCCCTGCTTTCTTGGATGATCTGAGCCTTGTAAATGAGCATCAGGGATTGCTAGTTATTGAAGGACTAAAATTTAGGTCGGGGAACCATTTTGAAAAGGATAATTTTATTCAGGAGAGCAAATCAGATAGTGAAGTCTTGGGCAGGCAACAGTCTACCAGGCAGCGTGGAACCGATGATTTGAAGAACGGGGTCTCCTGTCCAATGTAGATCTACTTTAATAGGAAAGAGAGTTTTTTTCTCTGTCCAATACAGTTAAAGGTAGATACCTTATACATGATGCCTTGGCAGCATCCGCATTCAAAAAAGTTCCAATGCAACAAAAAGATGAGAATATCAAAAGTCCAAAATTGAGTAACCTCTGGCATTAGGAAACAAGATTGCTGACAGAGACAATAAGGGAACTAGTCTAGATTTAGTAGCTAACATGACAGAAACTGACACCTGTAAACCTTAAAATAGTCAACCGCATCAAGCAATACAACTAATAGTAGTATGACAATAAGAGCTGGAATGAGCAAGCTGTCCAAATACTATCGAATTCGAATGCTAGGCACAAGAAATTCATATTATATCCAACAAAGATTAGAATTCAGAACCTGATAATCAATCAACACCAGTAAGAACAAATGTTGTCAGTAAAGTGTATAGTTGCCAAATGTAAACCTAGGAGCAGCCTTGACAGCATCATCGAGATTTAACAAAACTTAGAAAGCCAAAAGACAATAAAGCATCACATTAAATGAAGCCACTGTAATATCATGCACCAAGGAGGCAAGGAAGCAGTTTACATGGTATGAGAGAGTGAAACCACCTTCATTTCTCCTTATAGATCATAATGACATGTTCCAAAATTACCTATAATTCAAAAGATATCTTCAATTGGAAGGATGAACGCTGCCATTGTTAATAATCTAAAATATATGACTAGCAATCCCTACTTAGCACTTGTCTTGCCAATTGGCCAATGATCTCTCTCATAAATACCTTCAACTACTTCAATCAATATACTAACCTTGATAATTGTATCAGAACATACACTTTTGAAAGATTCACATTAAATAAGTAAAGAATGAATAAGTCAACACCTTTATAAGTTAGGTAAGATACTCAACCTACAAAAAAACCCAAAAAAAAGGAAACAAAAATAAACGAACAAACAAACAAATCATCCCAACGACAGCATAGCAAAAGAATCAAAAATAGTAATATGCCAAATTATAAGTATAACAAGAGGAACAGCCCACCACCTTCCAAAGTAAACCCCTATTAATTTGTAGCATCTCACCTGAATGTTCAGGAACTTAGGTAAGGGGAAACTCTACCACTAAAAGGGCAAGTTCAAACCAGTACTTCAAAAATAAAAACAATAATGAAATCATCATAGTAATAGGACTCACTGAACAAGGAAAGAAGATGAAAAGGAGAACGTCATCCTCAAAAACACTCCACTTGGAATTTTATTTTAAAATGGATGTAGGTCCAACAAGTTGTTCCCACCAAAATGCACCCTGTGAAAACATGAAACTTGCCCATGCATGCAAAAAAATATAGAGACGACAGCACAAATGAGTAAAAATCAATGCACTTATGGTTTAGATTGTGAAAAGAATGAATTTATCATAGGTAATGGATGACAGACCATAACATGTAAATATCCTGGTTATAATAGTACTGCAAGAAATTTTTTTGGGCAAGGAACAGCACTACATGAAGTTTGTGGGCAAATAAGACAAAAACTCAAGAATACACAAGAACATGCAATGATAGTGTACTGAAAAGGGGGAAAGGAAAGCACACAAATAAGAACTAGTTTTTTTCGAGGGAGGGAGGACATGCACTGCTATCACAAATTCTTATTGAAACACAGAGAACCAAAAGCATAGATTAACCACCAGTGTTCAGGAGTCACAAAAACTATTAAACTCAAGCATACATATAAGTTTGAGAATAACATCCCTTTAGCACACAGTCCTCTCTCAACATTTTCAACACTTCCTTTCTTAATCCTCTTATAATAACTTATGAATATATGCTGAAATGTCAGACTCAGAGGATACACTGCACAACTAGGAGAACGCACGAAATGGGCTAAATGATTTAGTCAACTGTGTTCTAGTTAAATGTCACAAAATCGAGCAACCTCTAAAGTCTAAATACTTAAAATAATTAAGAAATATAGTCACAATTGAAACGAAAATCAAATGAAAACCTCACATCTGAAATGTAATGTTATGAGCCTAAAGAACAAATAAAAGAAATAGGAGATTGGGACAAAGTTTATACTCTGCAGATAATAGAATGCCAGCCTTGAACAGAGACAACTCAGAGAAGGCAACAGAAAGTACAGCAGCAAGCAATAAGTATTCGAAGAAATTCATACTTTCTCATAAATAGAATTGAACTGTTGAGATGCGAGCGGGTAGCAAAACCAGGCAGGAGGATGCAAATATGGTAGAAGATCAAGAACAGGGCACTTCAGTCAATAAAGAGCACGATACCACATTCAAAATAAGACCAAAATTTTGGCTCTATCAAGAATTTAGCTTTTTGACAATATTCTAAGCATTAGCTCCTTCACATAACTGAATGATAAAAGAATCACAATTCCCATTCAAGATAATGGCTCTATTAACTTGGACTTCAAATATTGTAAGCTGTTCAGCAGTTTTCTAAACTTCAAGAAAGATTGATAGAAAACACACACCTTGCTTCAGTCTCTACTAATTTTGATATCTATTTATCACCTTGCTCTAGTCTCTTGCTCCTGGTAGGCTTCAATTTCGCCAAATATGCAGGCCACGAAACATTGTACAACAAAAATTGCAACAAACCCCAGTGAACAGATCAATAAATCAACAAAATCTGCTTTGAACCCTCCCAGAAACCCCAAAATTCTAACAACCAACCAAAACCTCGACAAATTTCAGAAACCCAAAATGTGTTTTTTGAAAAAAACCCACATACCTCAAAAAATGCACAGGCACGAGTTGAAGCTGAGCAATTTACTGGCCGAAAAAGAGAAATCAAGTTCCAGGAGAGATTGGGAGTTCGGATTCTGGGCGAATTTGATCGAGAATTAGGGTTCTGGGTTGGGCGCGAATGCTAGATGTCGGAGAGATGAGTTTTGTGTGCGTGCAGCGGGGTACGGTTCAATTCAATTCTGGGCGAATGAACGCAGCGACGAAGAGGTTAATTAATTTTTGAGATTAAGATTTAATATTTTTATCATATACGACGTAGCTTTTAGTTGGTGGACTTTAAAAATTTGGGCGCAGGTTCCAATGTTAATTATCTCGACCCTTTTAATAGACCCGGTATTTCTGGACCATAAAAAGGGTCGAGATTTCTCAATTTTAGAAAAATTAGCATCGACCCAAAGGATAAGGGTTGGCACATAAGGGTCGAAATTTGGGTTGAATTCTAGTAGTGATTAGGGGACTTTGCTCGGGTTTTAGAGAGATTGTTCAAGAATTCTGCTTTGACTTTAGTCCAAGTTTGTTCCCTAAAACTCTTTCTCTTTTATTATTGCTTCTAAGGTATCATGCAATTTATGCTTCTTCATTCTATAATTGATGTGTGGCTAATCTCCCAACTTAGGTTGGGATTGATACCGACTATGTTTAGTTGAATCATGTGATAGCCCCAAACCCCTTTTTCCCATGCTTGTGTTGATGAGTTCTGCAATGCACATCACGTGTTCGAGGAATTGCTTGAAAGAGCTTTTATACTTTGTTAGTCGCGTTTAAGGGAACATTGAGAGATGAACCTTTCACCTAGCGTGACTTAGCAGACAATTAGGATTTTAATATGAAAATAATTAAGGTTCTAATTGAGATTCGAGATTACCGACTTTATAATTCTTTGACTTTTAGTCCCATGAAAATAGGTGACAATGGTTCTAGGATTAGTCTTTGACCCCTGAAAGAGGGAGGAGATGGGCTTAATTGATAATCTATCCACTCTTGATGAGGTTTGGTTGTTGAGGCTAACGCTTGATTCATCTACGTAATTGTGCTGTTAATTCCTACATAGGTGCTTTAATATTCTAATTTATGAATTGTTAGTTAACATCAAACCTTTGAGATGTTTCACCTAGATTGAGTGTTTGAATTAGCTTTGGTAATTGATAGCGAGTTCCCTGTGGATACGACCTATACTGGTTGGTTGCTAGCTACAGCTACACCGTGCATTTATGGTATATTGTAAGATAACAATGCAACAACACAATATTGGAGGACTTTGCTACGGTTTAGAGAGATTGTTCAAGAATTCTCCTTTGGCTTTAATCCAAGTTTGTTTCCTAAATCTCTTTCTCTTTCATTATTGCTTCTAGGATTTTATGCAATTCATTTTTCTTCCTTTTATAATTGATTTGGTTGTTTCTTTAGTGACGTGTGGCTAATCTCCTAACTTAGGTGGAGATTGACGCCAATTATGTTTAGCTCAATCATGTGTTATCGCCAAACCGCCTTTTCCCATGCTTGTGTTGAGGAGTTCTACTATGGACAATACGTGTTCAATGAATTGCTCGAAAAAGCATTCATCCTTTATTATTCGGGTTTAAGAGAGTGTTTAGAGATGAACCTTTCGCCTTGCATGACTTAGTAGACAATTAGGATTTTAATACGAAAATAATCAAGGTTCTAATTAGGATTCAAGATTGTAGACTTTGTAATTCTTTGACTTTTAGTCCTGTGAAAATAGGTGATTGTGGCTCGAGGATTTATCTTCGACCCTTGAGAGAGGGGGGAGACGTGCTTAATTGGCAATCTATCCACCCCAGATGCATGCTTAGGTTTGGTTTCTGGGGCTAATGCTTGATTCATCTACATGTATGTGCTGTTAACGCTGACCTACGAGCTTTAATATTCTGATTTCGGAATTGTTAGTTACTATCAAACCTTTGAAATTGTATCGCCTAGATTGGGTGTTTGAATTAGTTCTGGTAATTGAATGCAAGATCCCTATGGACACTATCCGTATTCACCAGTTGCTAGCTACATCTACACCATGCCCTTCCAGTATATTTTAAGACAACAATCCAACAATGCAATATTAGGGGACTTTGCCATGGTTTTTAGAGAGATTGTTCAGGAATTTTGCTTTGACCTTAGTCCAAGTTTGTTCCCTAAATCTCTCTTTCTTTTTTATTATTACTTCTAGGGTTTTATGCAATTTATGTTTCTTCGTCTTGTAATTGATTTGGTTATTTCTTTGACGATCTGTGGCTAATCTCCAAACTTAAGTTGGGCTTGATGTCGATTATGTTCAGTTCAATCGTATGTTAGCGCCAAACCCCTTTTTCCCATGCTTGTGTTGATGAGTTCTACTATGCACACCATATGTTCGATGAATTGCTCGAAAGAGAATTCACCCTTTGTTATTTAGGTTTAAGGGAGCATTAAGAGATGAACTTTTCACTTAAAATGACTTAGTAGACAATTAAGATTTTAATACGAAAATAATTAAGGTTCTAATTGGGATTCGAGATTGTGGACTTTGTTATTCTTTCACTTTTAGTCCCATGAAAATTGGTGACTATAGCTGTAGGATTTGTCTTCCACCCTTGAGGGAGGGAGGAGATGTGCTTAATTGGCATTCTATCCACTCTAGATGCATGCTTAGGTTTGGTTTTTGGGGCTATATATGTGCTATTAACTTTAACCTAGGCGCTTTAATATTCTAATTTCTGAATTGTTAGTTAATATCAAACCTTTGAAATCGTTTAGCCTAGATTGAGTGTTAGAATTAGTTTTGGTAATTGAATGTAAGTTCCCTATGGACGTGGCCCGTACTCACCGGTTGCTAGCTATATTTACACCGTGCCCTTGCGGTATATTTTAAGACAACAATCCAACAATGCAATATTAGGGGACTTTGCTAGGGTTTTTAGAGAGATTGTTGAAGAAGTCTCCTTTGACTTTCGTCTAAGTTTGTTCCCTAAATCTATTTCTCTTTTATTATTGCTTCTAGGGTTTTATGCAATTTGTGTTTCATTATCTTATAATTGATTTGCCTATTTCTTTGATGATCTGTGGCTAATCTCCTAACTTAGGTTGGTATTGACACTAATTATGTTTAGTTCAATTGTTTTTTAGCCTCAAACCCCCTTTTCCCATTCTTTTGTTGATGAGTTCTACTATGCACACCACGTGTTCGATGAATTGCCCGAAAGAGCACTCATCATTTGTTATTCAGGTTTAAGGGAGCATTAAGAGATGAACTTTTCACCTAGCATGACTTAGTGGACCACTAGGATTTTAATACAAAAATAATTAAGGTGCTAATTGAGATTCGAGATTATAGACTTTGTAATTGTTTGACTTTTAGTCCCATGAAAATAGATGACTATAGCTCTAGGATTTGTCTTCGACCCTTGAGAGAGGGAGGAGATGTACTTAATTGACAATCTATCCACTCTAGATGCATGCTTAGGTTTGGTTGTTGGGGCTAATGCTTCATCCATCTACGTAATTGTGCTGTTAATTCTGACCTAGGTGCTTTAATATTCTAATTTCTAAATTGTTAGTTAACTTCAAACCTTTGAGATTATTTTGCCCAGATCGAGTGTTTTAATTAGTTTTGGTAATCGAAAGCAAGTTCCCTGTGGACACAGCCCGTACCCGCCAGTTGCCAGCTACATCTACGCCATACGCTAGCAGTATATTTTAAGACAACAATCTAACAATGCAATATTAGGCGACTTTGCTGGGGTTTTTAGAGAGATTGTTCCAGAGTTCTCCTTTGGCTTCAGTCCAGGTTTGTTCCCTAAATCTCTTTCTCTTTTATTATTTCTTCTAGGGTTTTGTGCAATTTATGTTTCTTCATTTTATAATTTATTTGGCTATTTCTTTGATGATGTGTGGCTAATCTCCCAACTTAGGTTGTGTTAATCCATAAATCATGCGTTGTTTTAATAATTATTTTGATTATATTATATATATTATTTCATCTAATTTTCTATATTTTATATATTTTTCAGGTTAAGCGTTGATAAAATAAAGAGGAGAAGAGAAGACGTTGAAGTTCGGGTTTTATTTACTGAAGGATTTTACAAGCAAATTTATCAAGTCGGTCCAAAAAAATAATGAATTATGAAAAATAATATTTTTTATAAGGATTTATTTGGGCTTGGATTATTACTCCTAATTAAAGAAAAATTAGAAGACTTGAAAGAGAAGGAGCCCAAAGAAGAAAATCCTAGTAAAATAACACCATATAAAAAACCTACCTCTCCTTCTAATAGGATCGAAAATATGTCAAGAAATATTGTATGGATATTTTTGTCAATATTATAGTATTCTATTGGTGCTAGAATTGAAAGTTGCCAAATTCATGTCTTGCTTAGCTGCCAAGGACTAGGGATAGTATGATTAGTAGGCACATTTTCTTCCTCTTGTAATATATATATCGTGATTATGCATGGTGAAACAGGAGAACAGTACCGAGACGAAGTACCTCAGGTTTCTTGCTCACAATTATTTTGTTTTTCTGCATATTCTCTACTCATCCCTCATGTCACTCCACTTCTTTATCTCACACCCTTCCTATTCTCACTTAATATCATCATCATCCCCTAAATATCATAATCACCGCCACACATCATCATCGTTCATCATCACCATCAACGGCTTTCACAATATTATCAAGTAATATTGTTTTGTTTTGTTTTTTTTCTCTTTTATTTTATAAGTTTAGTTATTAAACATTAAATATTTGGGTAAATTGTGGAATTTTATTTTCAATATGTGTGAATATTTTCCTTGTACTTAGTGTAATCTATTTGAAACCATGCTAAATTAATTATTTTGAAACAAGTTTTATACTTCATTGTCTAGTTGATTTTTATTCATGATTCTACAACGATTAGTATGTATCATTTATGATATTCATGTTAGATTAATTAGAACATATGCTAATTAGTTTAATACGAATTGATATGACAATTTAAAAGACTTTAATACGTAAAAGTTATTGTCTTTTAGGCATAAGTATCACCCTAATTAATCATGGATGGTTCAAACCCATCTCTTTTAATTAGATAATCGTTATAGATTTTTGTTAAATCAATTTGCTGGTAAATTGGTTATAAGGGGTTAGATGATGTTTTTTTAATACGTAATGCTCTAGTTTAATTAAATTCTTACACTAGTATTAGGGTTATCAAAACTAGTGGGTTTACATTAGGGCTAGTCCTAAATAAAGTATAATATAAGGAAAAACGGGGAAGATTCACTGGTGGGTGTCTTTTATAGTCTACCTCATGGACAAAATTGATTTGTGTGTTGATGATAAATATTAATTTGTATAGTGGATATAGATTATGCTAAGTATTTTTCATAAATTTGGTATCTTTGATAATTATTTGTTGCCTTTTAGTTAATTTGTTTAGTTTGTCAATTTTAATTCTCAAATTTATAAGCTTTAATATAAATTTTGTTTACCCCCCAAAAGGAGTAGTCTTTTAGGAGTGTCTTGGTAATATTAGATCAGTTAGATTTTGATTTTTAATGTGGTTAAAATTTTTAGATTTAATATATATCCTGTTTTGTCATTTATTTACCGGTTTGTTACAAATTAGGTTAAAATTAGTTTGTTTTGTGTTTTTTTTCATATTTTAGTCCATTTTAGGATTTATTGAGTGTCCTATTATGCCTATATTTAATTTCGGAATTTTTGGAAATCATTTGATAATTTTTCAGAATTATTTCATGAATTGGATATGTACAAGTTATTATTTTAATAAATTTGAAAATTATGTTTTTAATTTTTATTTTATGTTCTTAGGGTTTTATTAAGTCCAGAAAATTATATCCTAAAATCTGAGCAATTTTGTTATTTGATTTCGTATTTATATTAGTGCAGTTTATTTTTTCTCTAATTTCAGATTTTATTTTCTGTTTTAATTTTCTGGAGTTAATTTTCTGTTTTAATTTTTCTGAATTTAATTACATATAATTTTGGAGTTATAAAGTTATAAACTTGCAAAATATTAATTTGGATTACTTTCTGTAATTTTTAATATTAATTTTTCTGCTTGATATTTTCTGTTTTAATTTTCAGTTTAATATTGTGTTACTATTTCTGTTTTTATTTTTCAAAATATGTAGGATAGCTATTTACTGTTTTATTTTCAGAATTAAATTTAGTATATTTAAAAGCAATATTAAGTATTTTTTCAGATTTTTACTTATTGAATTTGATTTGTTTTAGTAATATAAAGGGAAGTTATAATAAACTAGAATAGTAAATTTAATTAGAATTAAACTAGCTTATTATCATAATCTTTCCTCGTGAGATCGATCCCTACTTTCCTATGCTATAAATATTATTTATAATAAAAGTAGTGGTTTAATTTGTAGCTCTATGACAAGCTCTATAAATTTTGGCACCGTTGTTGGGGAAAGAAAATAAAATCGTTAGTTTGCTTCTATTTAATTTTACTACTTTTATTGTTTTGTTTTAACTCTAGTATTTTATTTTTATAGTTGCTTTTAATTTATGAAATCGAGAAGTGGTAACGAGATTGGAGAGGACAAGAAGCAAACTTTGGAAGTTAAAAGCAAAGAAGGTGATCCTGAACTAGTAAGTCTTAAAACTAAAGAGGTAAGAATGCCTACTCTTTGGGAACTTGCTGTCCCTAATCTAGAAGCCTAACCATTGTCTATTATTTATGCTGCATTAGATAAACCTCTAAAACTGAACTCTGGATTCATCAATCTGCTACCCAAATTTCATGGATTAGCTGGCGAGGACGCATACCGTCATATTAGTAAATTCCTTATCACATGCTCTGCTATGGTGCCTGAGGGGATTCTTGAAGACCAAATTAGGTTGAGAGACTTTCTTTTTTCTTCACTTGGTAATGCTAAAGATTGGTTATATTACTTTCCTACTGGATCATTCTCTACATAGACTGCATTGCATTAATCATTTTTAGAGAAATTTTTTCCCGCATCCCGAATGGGATCAATTAGGAAGGAAATATGTGGTATCAAACAAATGAATGGGCAAACTTTTTATGAGTATTGGAAAAAATTTAATAAACTATGTGTTAGTTGTCCCCAACATCAAATAACTGAACAGTTATTGATGCAATACTTTTATGAAGGGTTGCTTCCTGTGAATCATAATATGGTTAATGCTGCTAGTGGGGGGGCTCTAGTTAATAAGACTCCGGTAGAGGCAAGAGATTTATTCAACTTAATGGCTCAAAATACTCAACAGTTTGGTGCTAGGGAGTCACAAATTAAAAGAGTTAATGAGATTGGCTCTAGCTCATCTGTAGAGAGTCAGTTATCTTACATCACTACTATGTTAAATAGATAGTTACTAGGGGAGTACAAAAAGCAGTCATATGTGGAATTTGTTGTTTAGAAGGGCATCCTATTGATGCATGTCCTACACTTGAAGAGGGGAATATTAATGTTGTCTATTCTAACCAAGATCAAAGGAGGTATGACCTATATTCTAACACCTATAATGAAGGATAGAGAGACCACCTTAACCTTAGGTATGGTCCTAAAACCAACCCACCTGGTTTTGACCAAACATCTAATCAATCTTCTAATCATGATAGAACCAACTTTCTCCTAGAACAAGTCCTTAAGAAGATGAATGATAGGGTGTAAAATGTCGAGACAACTCTTAAGCAGGTTCAAGAGAGATAGACTGCAACTGATACCATAGTTAGCAACTTGCTGGCTCAAATGCAAAATAGGTTACCATCTCAACCTTACTCTAACCCCAAGGAGAATGCTAGTGCCATGACACTTAGGATGGGAAAGAGCTAAAAGAACCTAGGAAGAGTAGAGAAGTAGAGCTTGAGTTAGAGGTCAAAGAAGCTGAACCGGAGTTAGATAAAGATTCTAATCTAACTACTAAGGAAATAGGTGAGAAGAAAAGAGAAACTTTTAAGCCAATACCACTCTTTCCTAGTAGGTTTTGCAGTCCTACTCTGAAGGTGAATGAGGCTAACTAAGAGATCTTAGAGACATCTGGAAAGGTAGAGATCAACATGCCCCTCCTTGATGCCATTAAACAGGTGCCTCGCTATGCTAAGTTCTTGAAAGAATTGTGTACTACTAAGAGAGAGTTAGTAGGTAATGAAAAGGTAAGTGTGAGGAAAAATGTGTCTGCAGTTTCCCAAAGGAAACTTCCCCCTAAGTGCAAAGACCCAGGTGTGTTTTCTATTCCTTGTAAAATAGGAAACCTTTACTTCGATAAAGCTATGCTTAGCTTGGGTGCTTCCATTAATGTTATGCCTAGGTCTGTTTATGACAAACTGAACTTAGTAGAGTTAAAGAAAACTGGTATAGTGATTCAGTTAGCTGATAGGAGCAGTACTTACCTAGATGGAGTTTTAGAGGATGTCTTAGTCCAAGTGAATGAGCTTGTGTTTCGTACTGATTTTTATATGATGAACATGGGTGATGCATGTCATGATATTCTTATCTTCCTTGCTAGGCCATTTTTCAAAACAACTAGGGCTAAAATTGATGTGCATGAAGGAGCATTAACCATGAAATTTGAAGGTGAAGTGATTAAATTTAATATTTTTGATGCCATTAGATTTCCCACTGATGTGAATTACGTGTATACACTTGATGTTATTGATGAGTTGCCCCAAGATATTTATGACTTATCTCATGAAGATGAATTGTTTACTGTGCTTACGAAGAGTGTTGATCATGCTGAGTTTCAAAGAGTGTCGTACCAGGTTAATGATAATCTAGTTGATGTCATAGGGTCTTTATTCTACTTGTAAGTGCATGATAGACCTAACAAGCTTGAATTGCCCGAAAATCATGATAAATTACTTTCCTCTAGCATTTCACCCCCTAAACTAGAATTGAAACCTTTACTTGATAATTTGAAGTATGCTTATTTGGGGGATAATGAGACTTTGCCTGTCATCATCTTTAGTGCACTTACCCTTGACCAAGAGGAAAAACTTGTTAAGGTGCTTAGAGAACATAGCAAAGCAATAGGGTGGACTTCAGCAGACCTCAAGGAATTTAGCCCTACTTTATGCTTACATAAGATCACATTAGAGAAAGATGCTAAGCCTAAGAGGGATCCTCAGAGGAGACTTAATCCACCTATGATGGAGATAGCCTGGAAAGAAATTTTTAAGTGGTTAGATACTAGAGTGATATACCCCATAGCTGATTCCGAGTGGGTTAGTCCCATACATGTGGTTCCTAAAAAGGGAGGGACAACCGCAGTACAAAACAAGGAAGGTGAACTAGTACCTACTAGGGTTCAAAGTGGTTGGAGAGTATGCATTAACTATAGAAAACTGAACAAAGCCACTAAGAAAGATCATTTCCCCTTATCTTTTATAGATCAAATGTTAGAAAGATTGGCTGGTAGGTCACACTATTATTTTCTAGATGAATATTCAGGCTACATTCAACTCCCTATAGCTCCTAAGGATCAGGAAAAGATAACCTTTACATGTCCTTTTGACACTTATGCTTTTAGACGTATGCCTTTTGGTCTATGTAATGCACCTGCTACTTTTCAGAGATGCATGATGAGTATTTTTTTTGATTTTATCACCAAGATTATGGAAGTTTTCATGGATGATTTTACTATGCATGGTAATTCATTTGATGAGTGCTTGCATCATCTCACATTAGTGCTTAGGCATTGCATTGATATTAATTTAGTGTTTAATTCTGAAAAGTGTCATTTTATGCCAGAGCATGGGGTAGTACTTGGGCATGTAGTGTCATCCAGGGGATTAGAGGTAGATAAAGCAAAAGTTGACATCATTCAGTCTTTACCACATCCCAGGTGTGTCAAGGATATGAGATCATTCTTAGGGCATGTAGGGTTCTATAGGAGGTTTATCAAAGATTTTTCTAAGATTGCTTCTCATTTATGTGCCTTGCTTGCAAAAGATGCTTCATTTGATTTTAATGATGATTGTATAAGGGCTTTTGATTAGTTGAAGTTGAAATTGACTACTTTGCCTATTGTGCAACCCCCAAATTGGGCCTTACCTTTTGAGTTAATGTGTCATGTAAGTGATGAGGCAGTGGGGGCAGTTTTAGGTCAAAGAGTTAGGAAAGTGACTCATGTGATTTACTGTGCTTCTAGAACTCTTGACTCTACACAGTGTAACTACACCACTACAAAAAGGAGATGTATGCTGTTGTTTTTGCTCTTGAAAAATTCCGTCCTTACTTATTGGGTGTGAAAGTTACTGTTTACTCTGATCATTCTGCTCTTAAACATCTGCTAGACAAGAAAGATTCAAAGCCCAGATTAATTAGATGGATGTTACTATTGCAAGAATTTCAATTGGAAATTAAAGATAAACCTGAAGCTGAGAACTTAGTTGCTGACCATCTTAGTAGACTGAAAACGAAGGAAAGTGGTGGTCCTTTTAGTGAATGTTTTCCTGATGAGACTTTATATGCTATCAGTAGTAGATTACCTTGGTACGCTGATATTATGAATTACATAGTCGCCACAACTTTTTCCATTGACTTGTCTAGAGCTGAAAAAGAAAAGATAAGAGCTCAATATAAATACTATGTTTGGGATGAGTCATACCTATGGAAATTTTGTGGCGATCAGATAATAAGGCGTTGTGTTGATGATAGTGAAATTCATTCCATTCAAACCTTCTGTCATTCTTCAGAAAGTGTGGGACATTTTGGACCCAAAAGAACAGTACATAAAGTTCTTGAGTGTGGATTTTATTGGCCTACTATTTCTCATGATGCTTATGATTTTTGTAAAAGATGTGAAGCATGCCAAAAGATTGAAAATTTATCAAGAAGGAATCAAATGCCTTTATATAATATTTATGTTTGTGAAATTTTTGATGTGTGGGGTATTGATTTCATGGGACCCTTTCCCCCTACTTTTAGGTACACTTACATTCTTGTACTTGTTGATTATGTGTCCAAATGGGTAGAAGCTACAGCAACTAGAGTTGATGATGCCAAAACTGTGGTGAAACATATTAAATCTCTCATTCTGCATAGATATGGAGTACTAAGAGCAATTATCAGTGATAGGGGGACTCATTTTTATAATAGAACTTTAGGTGCCTTGTTAGCCAAATATTATGTGACTCATAAGGTATCTACTAGTTATCACCCCCAAATGAATGGCCAAACTGAAATCTCTAATAAAGAAATCAAGGGCATACTTGGAAAAGTAGTTAGGCCAGATAGGAAAGATTGGAGTCTTAGGCTAGATGAGGCTCGTTGGGCTTATAGGACTGCATACAAGACACTTATTGGTATGTAGGTTAGTCTTTGGAAAGCCATGCCATCTTCCTGTTGAGATAGAACATAAGTCATATTGGGCTGTGAAGGAATGTAATCTTAACTATGAGTTAGCAAGAAAAGAACGCAAATTGTAGTTGCAGGAATTAGAGGAGATTCGCTTGGAAGCCTATGATAATTCAGTCATCTACAAATGTAAAGCCAAAGCATTTCGTGATGCCAAACTTGTCAGAAAAGAATTTCAGGTAGGTGAGAAAGTATTGTTATTCAATTCAAAACTGAAACTCTTTCCTGGTAAGTTAAATTCAAGATGGTTTGGACCGTTTGAAGTAGTAAAGACTTATCCACATGGTGCTGTTGAGATCAGAAGCTTATCTACTTACAAAATTTTCAAAGTGAATGGACATAGGTTGAAACATTTCAGCGATAGAGACTCTGTGAATTTTATTGAAGAAGTCACTGTAGAGGATCCATAAGCTTCATGACATTAAGCCAACGACTGTAAACAAAGACGCTGGTTGGGAGGCTACCCAACGTTTTTTAGGGAAGTACCCATTTAATTTTACTTTTATTTTTATTATTCTATGCATTAGGGACTATGCATGAATTAAGTGTGGGGGGTGCATCCTGCATTTAGTTCCTGCGGTATTTATTCTTGAAAAATTTTTTTTATTTTGATTCTCTTATAAATACTGCATAATATGAGTTTATGCTAGGCTTGCTTGCTTAAAAATTTTTATTTTCTTAGCTATTTGTAGTTTATCCTTCTATGAGTGAAGACTTCTGAGCATGCTAGCTGTCATTTAGAGAAGTTAAAGTTGATCATCATATATCTCTTTAATGAGTAACTGTCATGATTATCCATCTTATTTGGTCATGTTATATAGTCGCTTCAGAGGCAATAAAATGACCTAGCCCATTTCCTAGACTATTGAATTAGTAGAATAGCTCATTAAAATTGTGTACTTTTCTTGTACTTCAAAAAAAAAGTGAAAAAAAAAAGGTTAGATTACCAACATGGGTAGTAATAGGTGGCTTGGCACCTCTTCCCCTTAAGTTTAGATCTCAAGTTGAGCCTTATGTATGGAGTAACCCATGATTGGGAGAGTCATAACCCTTTTTAGGCCAATCAATGACTCATACCAAAGTAACAGTCAATAAATAAAGGAAAAATAATGATGAGAATGAATTGTTTGCTCCAGCACCTCTATTCGGGTGAGTGTGAGATAGGGAGTGTTTAATTTCTAAGACCCTATATGGGCCTCGAATATGTGCGCAAGTGGAGTTTGAATGGGGAAAAAAAAAAAAAAACAGAAGAAGAAGAAGAAAAGAAGTACAAGACAAGTTTAGAATCAATTTCAGCGAGTTATTCTTTCTAGTTCAATTATCTTTATAGCCATACCGTACTTCAACTTTTCTATCGTAAACTCTTTAGACCTCTTGATCGGTGTATGCATGCTGAAAAGAGATGGATAGTTATTGTTCTTGTTACTTCATTAAAGAGATGTTGTAAGGTTGATGAAGAAACTCTTTGATGGTCGTTAGATGTTTAGTAGTTATTAACTTGTTGGAAGAAAAACTGATTAATTTTGAATAAAACTATTTTTAAAGCAAGCCAATACTTAGTGTAAATTTCATATTTACGCATGACTTTATAAGAAAGAGGGTCAGCATGTAGGTCGAGTTTAAAATTTCTTTGCACGAGGACGTCTAAAATCTAAGTGTAGGGAAATTTGTTAAGTCATAAATTATGCATTGTTTTAATAATTATTTTGATTATATTATATATATTATTTCATCTAATTTACTTTATTTTATATATTTTTCAGGTTAAGCGTTGATAAAATAAAGAGGAGAAAAGAAGACGTTGAAGTTTGGGTTTTATTTACTGAAAGATTTTACAAGCAAATTTATCAAGTCGGTCCAAAAAAATAATGAATTATGAAAAATAATACTTTTCATAAGGATTTATCTGGGCTTGGATTATTACTCGTAATTGAAGAAAAATTAGAAGGCTTGGAAGAGAAGGAGTCCAAAGATGAAAATCCTAGCAAAATAACACTATAATAAAACCTACCTCTCCTTCTTATAAGATCGAAAATATGTCAAGAAATATTGTGTGGATATTTTTGTCAATATTATAGTATTCTATTGGCGCTAGAATTGTAAGTTGCCAAATTCATGTCTTGCTTGGCCGCCAAGGACTAGGGATAGTACGATTAGCAGACACATCTTCTTCCTCTTGTAATATATATATCGTGATTATGCACGATGAAAGAGCAGAACAGTACCAAGACGAAGTGCCTTAGATTTCTTGCCCACAATTATTTTGTTTTTCTGCATCTTCTCTACTCATCGCTCACATCACTCCACTTCTTCATCTCACACCCTTCCTAGTCGCACTTAATATCATCATCATCCCCTAAATATCATAATCACCGCCACACATCATCATCGTTCATCATCACTATCAACGGTTTTCACAATATTATCAAGTAATATTGTCTCGTTTTGTTTTTTTCCTCTTTTATTTTATAAGTTTAGTTATTAAACATTAAGTATTTGGGTAAATTGTGGAATTTTATTTTCAATATGTGCGAGTAATTTTCGTGTACTTAGTATAATCTATTTGAAACCATGCTAAATTAATTATTTTAAAACAAGTTTTATGTTTCATTATCTAGTTGATTTTTATTCATGATTCTATAACGATTAGTATTTATCATTTATGATATTCACGTTAGATTAATTAGAATGCATGCTAATTAGTTTAATACGAATTCATATGATAGTTTAAAAGGTTTTAATATGTAAAAGTTATTGTCTTTTAGGCGTAAGTATCATCCTAATTAATCATGGATAGCTCAAACCCATCTCTTTTAATTAGATAATCGTTATAGATCTTTGTCAAATCAATTTGCTGGTAAATTGGTTATAAGGGATTAGATGATGTTTTTCTAGCACGTAATGCTCTAGTTTGATTAAATTCTTACACTGGTGTTAGGGTTATCAAAACTAGTAGGGTTTACATTAGGGCTGGTCCTAAATAAACTATAATATAAGGAAAAATGGGAAAGATCCGCTGGTGGGTGTCTTTTATAGTCTAACTCATGGATAAAATCGATTTGTGTGTTGATGATAAATATTAATTTGCATGGTGAATATAGATTATGCTAAGTATTTTTTATAAATTTGGTATCTTTAATAATTATTTGTTGCCTTTTAGTTAATTTGTTTGGTTTGTCAATTTTAATTCTTAAATTTATAAGCTTTAATCTAAATTTTGTTTACCCCCTGCAAAAGAGTAGTCTTTTAGGACTGTCTTGGTAATATTATATTAGTTACATTTTGATTTTTAATGTGGTTATAATTTTCAGATTTAAAATATATTTTGTTTTGCCATTTATTTACTGGTTTGTTAGAAATTAGGTTAAAATTAGTTCCTTTTGTTTTTTTTTTTTTCATATTTTAGTCCATTTTAGGGTTTATAGAGTGTCCTATTCTACCTGTACTTAATTTCGGAAGTTTTGGAAATTATTTGGTAATGTTTCAGAATTATTTTGTGAATTGGATATGTGTAGGTTTTTATTTTAATAAATCTAAAAATTAAGTTTTTAATTTTTATTTTATGTTCTTAGGTTTTTATTAAGTCCAGAAAATTATATCCTAAAATTTAGGCAATTTTGTTATTTGATTTCATATTTATACTAGTGCAGTTTATTTTTTTCTCTAATTTCAGATTTTATTTTCTGTTTTAATTTTCTGGTGTTAATTTTCCGTTTTAATTTTTTTGAATTTAATTACATATAATTTTGCAGTTATAAAGTTATAAACTTGCAGAATATTAATTTGGATTACTTTCTGTAATTTTTAATATTAATTTTTCTGCTTGATATTTTCTGTTTTAATTTTCAGTTTAATATTGTGTTATTATTTCTGATTTTATTTTTCAAAATATGTAGGATAGCTATTTGCTGTTTTATTTCCAGAATTAAATTTAGTATATTTAAAAGCAATATTAAGTGTTTTTCCAGATTTTTACTTATTGAATTTGATTTGTTTTAATAATATAAAGAGAAGTTATAATAAACTAGGATAATCAATTTAATTAGAATTAAACTAGCTTATCATCATAATCTTTCCTTGGGAGATCGATCCTTACTTTTCTATGCTACAAATATTATTTATAAATCAAAATAGTGGTTTAATTTCTAGCTCTACAACAAGCTCTACAGGTTGGGATTGACACCGATTATGCTTAGTTGAATCATGTCTTAGCCCCAAACCCCTTTTTTCCCATGCTTGTGTTGATGAGTTCTACCATGCATACCACGTGTTCGATGAATTGCTCGAAAGGGCTTTCATCCTTTGATATTTGGGTTCAAGGGGGTGTTGAGAGATGAACCTTTCATCTAGCGTGACTTAATAGATAATTCGGATTTTAATATGAAGATAATTAAGGTTATAATTGGGATTCGAGATTGTAAACCTTGTAATTATTTGACATTTCGCCCCATGAAAATAGCTGACTATGGTTCTAGGATTAGTCTTCGACCCTTGAGAGAGGGAGGAGATGGACTTAATTGGCAATCTATTAACTCTAGATGCATGCTTAGGTTTGCTTGTTAGGGCTAGTGCTTGATTCATCTGCGCATTAGTGATGTTAATTCTAACATAGGTGCTTTAATATTCTGATTTCTGAATTGTTTGTTAATATCAAACCTTTGAGATTATTTCGCCCAGATTTAGTGTTTGAATTAGTTTTGTTAATTTAAAGCGAGTTCCTTGTGAACACGACCCTTGCTCGCCAGTTGCTAGTTACAGCTACACCGCGCCGTTGCGGTATATTTTAAGACAAGAATACAACCATGCAATATTTGAGGACTTTGCTAGTGTTTTTAGAGAGATTGTTCAAGAATTCTTCTTTGGCTTTAATCAAAGTTTGTTCCCTAAATCTCTTTCTCTTTTATTATTGCTTCTAGGATTTTATGCAATTCATGGTTCTTCCTTTTATAATTGATTTGGCTATTTCTCTGATGATGATGTGTGGCTCATCTCCCAACTTAGGTTGGGATTGATGCCGATTATGTTAAGTTAAATCATGTGTTAGCGCCAAACCCCTTTTTTCGATGCTTACGTTGATGAGTTCTACTATGCACACCACGTGTTCGATGAGTTGTTCGAAAGGGCATTCATCCATTGTTATTTAGGTTTAAGGGAGCGTTCAGAGATGAACCTTTCACCTAGCATGACATAGTAGACAATTAGGATTTTAATGCGAAAATAATTAATGTTCTAATTGGGATTCGAGATTGTAGATTTGTAAGTCTTTTACTTTTAGTCCCATGAAAATATGTGACTATGGCTCTAGGATTAGTCTTCAGCCATAGAGAGAGGGAGGAGGTGGGCTTAATTAGCAATTATCCACTGTAGATGCATCCTTAGGTTTGGTTGTTGGAGCTAATGCTTGATTCATCTACATAATTGTGCTGTTAATTCCGAGATAGGTGCTTTAGTATTCTAATTTTGTAATTGTTAGCTAATATAAATTGTTTCGCCCAGATAGAGTGTTTGAATTAGTTTTGGTAATTGAAAGTAGGTTTCCTGTGGACACGACCCGTATCTGCTGGTTGCTAGCTACAGCTACATTGTGCGCTTGCAATATATTTTAAAACAATAATCTAACAATGCAATATTAGGGGACTTTGCTAGGGGTTTTAGAGAGATTGTTCAAGCATTCTCCTTTGACTTTGGTCCAGGTTTGTTCCCTAAATCCCTTTCTCTTTTATTATTGCTTTTAGGGTTTTAAGCAAATGATGTTTGTTCCTTTTATAATTGATTTGGCTATTCCTTTGATGATGTGTGGCTGATCTCCCAACTTAGGTTGATTATGTTTAGTTGAATCATGTGTTATCCCTAAACCCCTTTTTCCCATGCTTGTGTTGATGAATTCTACTATGCACATCAGTGTTCGATGAATTGCTCGAAAGAGCTTTCTTGCTTTGTTATTTTGGTTTAAAGGAGCATTGAGAGATTAACCTTTCACCTAACATAACCTAGTAAACAGTTAAGATTTTATATGAAAATAATTAACGTTCTACTGGGGATTCAAAATTGTAGACCTTGTAATTCTTTGACTTTTAGTCCCATGAAAATAGGTGACTATAGTTATAGGATTAGTCTTCAACCCTTGACAGAGGGAGGAGATGGGCTTAATTTGCAATCTATCCACTCTAGATGCATGCTTAGGTTTGGTTGTTGGGGCTAATGCTTGATTCATCTACATAATGGTGCTGTTATTTCCAACCTAGGTGCTTTAATATTCTGATTTCTGAATTGATAGTTAATTTGAAACCTTTGAGATTTTTTCGCCTAGATTGAGTGTTTGAATTATTTTTGGTAACTGAAAGCAAGTTCCCTGTGAACACGACCCGTATTCGCTGTTTGCTAGCTACAGCTATACCGTGCGATTGTAGTATATTTTAAGACGACTGGACACAAAAGGGGCTTGCTTAGAAGTGAGATATGTTATCTTTGAGCATGAGAGGAGAGCAAAGGAGTATAAGAGAAAGAAAGATGCAATGGAACCATGAAATTGAACTTTTGAATGAAAGAGAAAAAAAAGGCTGGGAGCGGCAGATAGCAGACTAGTGGAAAAATTCTAGGGTTTTTCAGTATCTTAATATGGCATATTTATTTAAGACTTAGCTTTTTCTTTTTTTTTTAAGGTTTCTCATTTATGTCGTGGTATTTTCCATGGCCTAGTTTGATTTGTTCTAATTTGAACCAGTTACTATTACTTTGTCTCCTAAGTTGGTCACTGCAGTTTATGTAGCCGGTTTTTTTACTTCCCCTTTTTTATATTTTGTGTATAGAATTATTCTTTATAATAATTACATAAAAATATATACGAAGCGTGAGGGAATATACTAAAATTAATTAAGGACAAAAATATTTTGTGATGGGTTGAATTACATAAAAATAATCAATTTTATCGTTCTACCTAGTTGACCCATCAACCCACTCTTTCGCCCAGATCGATTATCGGGTTCGTTCTATGAACATTGCCAATCACACTAGCAACACCAGTCTAGTATGGTCCATCAACTGCAATAATAATCTATTTAATTGGAAACATTTATATTGGAAAACACAAGTACTTTTATTCTTTCTCAAACTAACAGTTGGATCAACTGTGGTCGATAAATGGCTCACGTCATAATTATCAAATTTTTCAATAACCTTGCTGTATAACATGATTGAGTTAACGCAATTGTACACCATTTCTTACAATTTTAGTTCCCAAGATAGCATCAATAGGAACAAGGTTCTTCATATCAAAATTATTCTTCAAGAATTTATTTGTGTCATATATCACATGCATATCAAACCAAATATCAAGATACATCAACATCGAGACAAAGTACGGCACAAGAATCCTCGACAAGTTTCACAATACACACTTGCGCCTTTATTAATGTGAAAACCATTCAACAACATAACTTTATCAATTTTTTCATGTCATTGCGTAGGAGCCTATTTTAGTCTATAAAGAGACTTTACAAGTTTACACACTTTATTCCCATAGCCAGGCATAATAAACCCTTCTGATTGTTTCACATGAATTTCTTCTTCTATTTCACCTTAGGTGAATTTGCAATTTATGAATAAAAGCAATAGCTATCAATACTTCAATAGTAGCAATTTTAAGCACATGCAAATATGTACAAAAACGTCAACTCATTTTTCTTGATTATAGTTATGAGCAACTATTCTTGTCTTGAATTCTTCTATTGAACCATCAGTTCTGATTTTCTTGCTAAATATCCATTTACACTAAAGTGCTTTAGACATTGGTGGAACATAGTTAGCACCCATGTCTGGGTAACCAAAGTGGAATCCATTTCATCATTTATAGCATCTTGTTTTCAAGAAGGAGCATCAAGAGCCATCATGGCCTCTTTATACGTTTTAGGGCCATTTTCAAGCAAAAATATATACAAGTCATCATCAAACTTTATTCTCTATTCTTCTTTTGCTCCTTCTAGGTTCATCGCACGTTTAACCATTAATACTGCTTTCTTTATTTAAATTACAATCAGAAGAAAACTCTTCATTAATGTAGACAAATTATTAGTCATAGGAAAAATATTCTCAAAGAAAACATTTGTAGACTTAATAATAGTATTATTATAAATTTCAAAAACTTTTGAATCAATCACCAAAATGTATAGGTACTATTGTTTAGGGAATAATCAAAAACACAATCAATAGTTTTAAGGTCAATTTTTCTTTTCTTCAAAATACGAATATTCACGCTAGCCAAGCATCCAACAGTTTTAGATATTTAAGGGAAAGTGTCTTATTCTTCCACAATTCATAAGGAGTTTTTTTTAAAATTTTTAAAAGGAACTCTACTAAGAATTAGTAGTATATATAAAGCTTAACCCATTAATTACTTGGTTAACTGGAACTAAGATGCATAGAACTTACATATCAAGCAAAGTTTTGTTTTTTTCTTTCATCTACTCCATTTGCCTGTGGTGCATGACATGTAGTTACTTTATGTATTATGCCATATTCTTTATAAAAATCTCCCATTTTAGTAGGAGCACACTCATGAGCTTTATGTGACCTTAGAATTTTTTTTTTCTGTTTGAGCAGATTCTCAACTTCAACTTTATAGATTTTATATGTATTAAACAGATCATCGTTGATGTTAGCCAAATAAGTGTTGCAGTACCTGTATCAAATAAATCATCAATAAAGGTTATAAGATACTCGCCTAAGTTCAAACATGTTATTTTTCTCAAATATCACTAAGAATAATTCTAACAAGATAGTATTTTTCTCCACATATTTAAAAGGTTTTATTGGTTACTTAGCCTCTATGGAAATTTGGCACCTATCACGCAAGTTAATAGGCGATTTAAGAATCATGTCTAGATGCATCATCTTTTTGATAGTATTTATTCACATGACTAAGTCTACCATGTCAAGTATCACAACATTTAATATTAGAAAGAAATAATTGTGTATCAGAAATTGCCTTACCAAAAGTAAACCATCTGATGGGAAATCTTTACTTTACAACTTTATTAGAACTGAGATTAGCATACAACCATGATGATCTAGCTAAGATAAGCAAATCAAAGTTTTTTTTAAATATTATAAATATGATAAAAATCATGTAACTTAAGAAATTTTCCCAATGATGGCTCTTACTTGACTTAGCCTTCTCCTTGGACACGAGCCACACTCCCATTTCCTATGCTCACCACTTTTGTGGCTAATACCTAGTAGGATGAAAATAAATTTTTATCAACACATATGTGACACATTAGCCATGGAGTCTATCCACTAATAATTTGAGTTAAAAGCTGAATTTAACTCTAGGCTGCAAGGAAAACACATGCCAAATGGGGAATCATAGGTGGTGCCACAGTTGCGAGATTAGCCTGTCGTGTAGACGCAATCAACCTTTAGGGGTTTCTTATTCTAACTATGACAAAAGCGATAACCCATAGCAACATGGTATGTGCCTCCACATACCCAACATTGCCTTCTACCTTGTCTATTTTATCTTTAGTCTTTTTGACAGTCGACTCATTGCTGCCATTCCCAAAAAATCTTTTAGGACTATTTTTCTTAAATTTATTACTGCTAAGCTTGTGAGACTTTTCAACTGTGAGAGCTTTAGCTTGAAAAATATTTCCCTGATTTTTATTAGAGAAATGCTATTTGTCCTCAATTCATAAAGCCATAAACAAACCATCTCAAGAGAATTGATTAGACTTCTAGCTAAGACCTTTGGCAAGTTTAGCCCAAGAATGTGACAATTTTTTTACAGTATAGACAACATAGATATACTCACTTTGTGCAACCTTTCATTTTCGACTGACAATTAAGTTTTTTAAATCATGAATTTGAGTAGACAAATTTTTGTTTTCAATAAACTTGAAATCAAGCCAATCATTGATGCTAACTTTCACAAAATCCTTTTTAGTTATGTCGTATATTCGGTCCATTGGAGTCGACATATGATAAGCACTTAAAAATATGACGATGACAAATTGTGTCTTCATCGGCAATGTTACCTATTTTATAAGGTTCAACCTTTTTAGAAATAGCTCCATCAGCCGAAGTTTTGTCAGATCCAATAGCTTGCTTTTGAAGACGTTCTTGAATATTCTAGTTTAGGCCTAGTTTAGTTAACCAAAATTGCATCTATTGTTGTGAACATAAGAAGTTTTTGTCATTAAACTTTTCATGTTTGCTAGTCAATCCTTTTAATGCCATTTTTGCAAATTAGTAGGAAACAGTTCTGTCCTCTCTAATTTTGTTGGAAAATTTAGACAACAAAATAAATAAACCACTTTAGGAAAATTTTTTACTTCAGAAAAAATAGCAATAAACATGAATAACAATGAACAAAGATAACAATGACAATAAGCTTGGAATGTCCTAGGTTGAAACGCACTGTAGTGTTATCTTTAAAAACAAAATATCCCTCCTACATTGGTTTAATATTTTAAGATGTATTTCTCCTCCAAGATTTAGCAACTGAATGGTTCTTCTCGAATGCAACAATTAAAATCCCAAGCTAAATTTCAACTCAATGCTCACTCAAAAAATAAACAATTTGGGAGGGTTTGATTGAAATTTTAAAACAAAATACTTGATAAAAAACAACATGCTTTTAGTCAATGAAACTAAACCAGTGTTCATGAATGTGGAGGAAGATATGTTGACACTTTTCTCATGATTTAGGAAAGCAATAATAATAATTAATGATAATGCTTTTTGAAGTTGTGAATTAAGAGCAGAAGACCTAAGGTATTTATTGCGAAAATACTAGCAAACAACCACTTCATTTGAAAACAAATTTAGTTGACTAGCTCAACAGTCCAGGTATTGCAAAATAGGATTGTGGGCTCTTGAATTTTAATGGATAAGCTCTATTACACACAAACTGAGTTAAAGAGTAGGTTAATGGGAATTCACGGCTTTAATGGCTAACGTCCTCGTTGTAATAGCAAAGGCTTCCTTCCCAGGTACCAGTTGATCAACGTAGGTATGTGTCTGCCGTGAATAATGCTGTACACTGTAAGAAGTGTACCTCCAAACATGCTTCACTAGGAAATTGAGAACCTATTCATAGGACCTTAGGTAATAGCTCAAAAGTCTTTTCTATCTTTATCGATAATTTGCCAGTAGATTTGTGTATTACTAACTTTAATGATCTGTTTAGTAGTTGTGGAGATGTTTTAGATGCATACATTCCAAACAAATTTGGGAGAAAATCTGGCAGAAAGAATGGTTTTATTAGATTTGCTGACATCCAAGAGGGTTTGAACGCTATTAAACATTTGAATGGTAGAATTGTTAGCAATTGTGAGCTGCATGTCATGTGGACGAGATTCCAAAAAAGAATGTCAACTAGAGGGAGAGCCGGGAGTCCTTCTCCTAGAAAAAAGACCATTTGGAAATGGATTCCCAAGGTCAAAAACATTCCTAATCAACATTTCTTTTCCCATTATAAGCGAGCACTGTTAAGCGATACGAATGGCAATGGATTAGAAGGCCAAAAAAGTGCTAATGAGGCATTGGAGGAGATGTTCATGAAGATCTTTCGGACAACAACAAGATAATTAGTCAACCTTCGGATAATGCACACAGTAGCCTGATTTATATTGGGAAGTTGCCTCCCAAGTACCAAGTTGTGGATCCTCAATGGAGGATGATAGCTCCTTGTGCCCTTTCGATGATCCTTTTGAAATGGAACTTTAACTTCATGAGAAAAGTGAAAGATGTAAACGTTTTAACGAGGGTAAGAAGAGAGCAACAAGAATCCAAAGTCAGCTCAAAATTCACCCACTCCTACTAAAATTGCGAAAGAAGCTTTCGATTTGAAAAAAGATTTGATGTTTATGTTATCGATGATGAGACCTGGGTAATTAGAAGAATAAAAAGAAATTTGTGAAAAAGAATTGGATAACAAAATGCAAGTTAGCAATTTACATCCTTAGGATATCTCTTGATTAATAAGGGGATGTTCTAGTTGATGTTTGTATAGGACTAGCGAGCTATATGAGTTTATTTTTTGGGATTCATAGCCTATAGGATGTACTAGCGATGTTCTTAAGCTGTGCAGTGGTTGTATATTTTCTTATTTGTATGGGTCATGCTTATCTAAATAATCTGAAAAAAAAGAAGAATAGGTTAACGGGTCAATTGTCATAATTAGCTTTAACATTAAATTTTTTCAAAGCAAAGTTAACTTACAAAGACATTTTAAGGTTAGAAACAATCCCACAAATATATATGGTAGCACCAAAATTTCAGTGGATAAATCCATTTAGCCAACTTAAATTAGTTAAAGATAAATAAATAAATAAAATCAACCAACTTTTGAAACCAAATATTGATGAAGTTTGGGACGTAACTAGGTAGTTTGCAAAAAAATAGATTTTAAATAAATTTGTTTTAATTTTGAATCATAATTTATTTAAAATATTTAATATTAATAAAAAATTAATTGACAATACTAAGTAGTGAGAAAAACATTTAGAAATGTCTTTTTATAAGCTTATTGTAATAAGCAAAGTTATTATTTTCAACTAATACATAATTACTTGAACAACCTATAAAAATTTTGCACGAACTCTTCAAGATGCATTTTCTATATCAATCCTAATTTCCTAATATATTTTCTTTTGGTTATGTGATGTTCAAAAGAAATATAATTCTGGTCTAAGAATTGTGCGATCATTGTGTGTGTCAGTTAGTTTAATTGGTAATGTTACTGGGAGTTGTTACCAAAAACTTGGACTCAAATGCCACACCTATAGCAACCTTTTGTGCCTCATGCACATTTAAAAAAAAAAAAAAAAAGAGATCTGTGCGGTCCTACCACGACATTTATTATTTGTGAAAAACACTTGGCCATTCCCATAATGAAGGGCTTTCCTAGCCTGAGTTGGATTAAATGTCGTCATGTTGGTGCATAACCACTGGCCTCGCAGTGCAGTCATTATATAGTCTCAAGATTTCTAATGTCCCCTTAATCCTTCATTGTCTTATTCTACCATGAGAATTGCCATATCGGTCACTTGATCTTACTAGAAAATAGGTATTAACACCACTACGATAGTTGCATTATTATTTTTCTCTTCAAGATTTGCAACCTGCCATCGTTAGGTCAACGTTTTTTGTAACCACTTCTTGTGTTGATGTTTAAATGCTACAAAGGCATGGTCAAGGTCATGCTTGGCTTGCATAAAAGATCTTTCATATGTGATGTTGGAAAAAAAAAAATTTTAATGGCGTTACGTACAATTGCAACTATTAAATCTTACCATAAATTTAAGTTGAACATCAAAACTTGAAATAAAATGATCAATTTAATGTTCGTACCTACAAATATCTGCTACCCCGGTTTGGCTAGTAAAATCACTCTAGAGGGGGTTAATAGGGTGATAATCAATGCAGCAAAATAATTGAAATAGAAATGCGGAAAAATAAATATGGCCAAAATACACTGTTTATAGAGATTTGGTCACGCTTAGTCCTCCACTAACAGACACCCTCACCGATGGAATTTTGAACCTCTTTCTTTTATTAGGTCAGTCGATTACACACGATTTACCAATCATACAACCTATTAGTTGACCGTACAACAATAGGTGTCTGAATGTCTGCATTGCTCCCCAATCGTGCTTGCGTAGTCAGCCGTCCGACTAATCAACCTAACCCAATACAAAGAAATATAACAAAATACACTTTATAACAATAAGTAAATAAACACAATAGATACGCCAATACAAGTTCGATGTATCCCTCAACGTCGTCTTCTTAATTTGCAAGTGTAGCTCTCTTTCTTTTCATTTTTTGCTTGTGCTCTCTTATGTCGCTTTTAACTGTAAGGACCTTCACTTTTTATAGCAAATGGAATTGAAGTAGCTGTTACATTCAAAAAGGGAAAGAAAATCTTCAGTTGTTCTTCAAGCCCTTGGAGTCCAACTTCAAGACCTTGAACTGCAGCTAATTTTTAGCAAGAACAGCTCCCAAAATCTTCAAGGCAAATTGCTGATTCTTCAACAGCTAATCTTTGATTCTTCAACAGCTAATTGTTGATTATACTTGGGAATTTAGCTTATCAAATCTGTTAGTTGCTATTTTTAGGCCAAGTAATAGAATTTAACTTCAAAAGATATGGCCATATTTATAGAATCATAATCTCATACTCAAATTTGAGTCACACAATATAATATCATAAAAATTACATATTCAAATTTGAATTCTAAATCATCCTAAGATATTGTAGTAACTCATATCAACTCAATTAAGCAATATGCACTAGCATCCCAATAGTCACTTAGAATCCTAACATATTTAAGCAATATAAATTTTCAGATAATTCAAATACAACATGATGGATATGTTAATTGATTAATCTCTTTTTGTCTTTCATCAAAATATATTAATAAACACATTGTGAGCTTCAAGAAAGCTAACAATCTTCCCCTTCTTTGATGAAAGACAAAACTCAATAACATATCAATATAATTTTGCATGACACACCATGAAAAGCTTTCCAAATACTTCTCCTCCTTTTTATATTTCATCAAAAGGTAGCACAATAGGAGAAAGAAAAATGGAAGCATAAAAATTATGACAAACACATATAGCTTCCCCTTAACAAATCAGTGACATATAAAGATGCTCTCCCTTGGGCCCTGTTTGGCAATCAGCTGTTAGCTGTTAGCTGTTAGCTATTTCTATTAGCTATTTGAATTGGCTGTTTCTGGAAAAAATATTTAGTAAAATTACTTGCTTCTGAAAAGTTTGTTTGTTAAAACCCTATTGATGCCCTTTCTCTACATTACTTTTTAGTTGAACATGATTTTTTATTTATTGGCCCTTTTATTTTCTTTTCAAAAATAATTAAATTTATGTCACATGTAAAAATTAATTCAATGCTTGGAACCTTATTTTCATATTAATTCTACATGAATTTTGTATTCATTATTTATCTTATTTCTTTTCAATTTTTATGTATTTATATGATACCTAAGTCTTACAACCTTACTTTATTATTCATTTAAGGATTTTTTTTTTTTGGTTGCGAATTGAAATTTACATATTTTTTTTTATCTAATTTAATCTTTTCAAGATCTTTTTCTTTGTTTTTTGCAAATTAAAATTTATCTAAATTTAAAATGATTTAGACTTCATTAAATTATATTCTTATAAACATAATATCAAATGTCACTACTAACATGCATAAATTCAAAAAGCTACTAATCTTAGCTACTCATGGCATTTCTTGTAATTTTAAATGATTAGAATTATAGTTGATTTCACTAATGGCATCTTTTGTAATTTTGATGAAGTGTTGTACATTTTTGTCATTTATACAAAGAACCATTTACAAAAAGCAACTCATTATAGCTTTTTGGCAATTGACTTTCTGGGCTAAAACAACTATTATAAAAAGTTATTTACCAAATATCAAATTGACTTTTTGGACCAAGTCAAAACAGCCAAAAATCCCCCAAAAGTCATTTTGTATTGAAAAGCCAATGAAAAAGGAAACAACCCAACACGCCCTTAATCTATGGCACTCATACAAAACATATAAGGGGCTAAATACTAACAACAAAATCAGTCATGTATGTACGCTAATGCTCATTGGCTTGAAATTCTCGTGAGCAACATAAGCATATAACAAGGGATTAACATACAGTAACATTAACAAAATTCTTCCCTTATCAAGAGTAAATCAAGGCTATCGAAAAATGATCATGTGATGTAATTTTTTCCTTATAGAAACAAGTAATCTCATCAATGCAAGTATTAGGGAGCATAATAATTATGAACAAAAGAATTGAGATCATATGTACATAATCACATGTCATAATAGTATAAAATATATTTGAATATTAATCACACTCACATTCCAAAGATAGTAAAATAAATTAAAGTTCAAAATTGTGAAAATCAAAATTCCACCAATAGGAAGTAGATCAAGCAAAGTAATATCGCCTTATATTTAGCAAGAACCAAATATTTTCACTATTCAAGATGTTTGACATAAAAATTCAAACCTTTGATTTTAGTTATTTACATGCAGTAATATCCTAGGTCCTGCCTAATGTTCAAGGCCTTGGACTGCATTTCAGGGCCTTGAAATCTGGGCAATGACAAAACAAATGAACTTACCTTATTTTTACTTTTGACAAACCATAACTTACCATATGCCATTGCGATGCTCCAGTGTTTCCTTGTCCACTTAAATTTTCAAGGGTATTAATTGCCATTGAAAGTTCATTATTAATACCAAAATGAAGAATCAATAACAACCCACAAACATGTGCATTCTTTTTTGTTTTCTTCACAAATGAAGCTGTTCGACCAAATCTTGATACCTTTTTCTTCTTGGATTCAAAATTGTTAGAAGCAAGAAAAATTAATGAGGTAGAATTTTTCTTTCCATCAATCTTGACACGTTTTCTTGATTTAACACCACAATCAACAATTTTTGAAAGTTGAAAATTTAGTGTGGTAATTAAATCGTCAAAAATGTGACAATTTAGAGATAAAATATTATTTGAAAATTTAGGCATGGATTTTACGCCATACTTACCACTTTAGAGAATGGATTAATAACAAGAATCTTTATTTTTCTCACCATTTTCAAGCAAATCCTCAATTTGGTCATGTTTGACATCATTATTCATGATGCCTTGAATTGGATCATCATTTTCATCTTCTTGCTCTCCATATAGTTGATGACCATCCACTTCCTTAATATTTCCATCCATAATCATTTCACCCTCTGCCACAAATTTTCTTACCAACACATTTTGATTAGTACCATATAAATAATAAAGAGTCTCTTAAATCTCCTTGGCACCATCACAATGTAAGATAAACTCATAAATATCAATAGTAAGAGCATAATATAAAGTGTTTATAACTTTAAAATTTTTGATATTCACTTGTAATCATCTTTAGCATATTCATCTTTTGATTTCTCAATAATTATTGGACCTTTGACCATGATCTCCCAAAGATTGAAACCCCTGTGCTTTATATAAAGTTCCATTGTTTCCGATCATAAAAAATAGTTAGTACTTTAAAAAGCATAGGACAATCAGAATCAAAATTATAACTAACCATGAGGTCAAACTATTAGACGGTGAAGTCTAAAAAAATAGTATTACCTATGATACCAATTGTTGGCCCGTTTTAGCTAGTAAAATCACCCCAGAGGGGGTGAATAGGGTGATAATCAAAGTAACAAAATAATTAAAATAGAAATACGGAAAAATAAATGTGGACGAAACATACTATTTATCGAGGTTTGGCCACGCCTAGTCCTCTACCCACGGGCACCCCTCGCTGATGGGATTTTGGGCCTTTTTCTTTTATTAGGTCGGTCAATTACACATGATTTATCAATCGTACAACCTACTAGTTGACCCTACAACTATATGTGTCCTAACGTACGCCTTGCTCCATAACCATGATAGGGTAGTCGGCCCTCCTAGTAATCAACCCTACCTAATAAAAAGAAATATAACAAAATGCACTTTATAAGAAGAAGTAACTAAACACAATAGATATGCCAATATAAGCTCGATGAATCTCTCAACGTACTCTTCTTAATTTGCAATATAGCTCTCTTTCTTTTCGTACTTTCCTTGTGCTCTCTCGTGTCGCTTTCAGCTGGAAGGACCTCACTTTTTATAGCAAATGAAATTGAAGTAGCCATTATATTCAAAAAGTGAAAGAAAATCTTGAGCTGATCTTCAAGCCCTTGGAGTCCAACTTCAAGGCCTTAAACTGCGGCTAATTTTCAGTAACAGCAACTTCCAAAATTCTACAACAGCTAATTGCTTCTTCTTCAATGGCTAATTGCTGATTCTTCAACGGGTAATTGTTGATTCTACTTGGGAATTTAGCTTATCAAATCCGTTAGTTGCTATTTTAGGCCAAGCAACAACTAAAATTTAATTTCAAAAGATATGGCCGTATTTAGAGAGTCATAATCTCATATTGAATTTGAGTCACACAATATACTATTACAAAGATCATGTATTCAAATTTGAATTCTAAATCATTTCAAGATATTGTGACAACTTATATCAACTCAATTAAGCTATATGTACTAGCATGCCGGTATTTACATAGAATCATAACATATTTAAAGAATATAAATTTTAAGATAGTTCAAACGCAACATGATGAATATATCAATTAATTAATCTCTTTTTGTCTTTCATCAAAACATATTAATAAAAACATTGTAAGCTTAAGAAAGTTGACAACATCAATCAAATACAGTGCTAACTTCAAAAATAATGGTAAACTTAATATATAAATGAAACTGTGTAATGGCTTAAATACTGTTCTAAGAACAATTTTGCCGAAACTGATGTACAAACTTCTTTTAGGCGGTTGTCTCCTAGGATTGACATGTGCTTGTCATTCGGGTGCACTCCCAAATAGTTAACTCAGAGTACTTAAATTAAGGCCTAAAGATGTTTATATAGTTTGGTAAATTGGAACGTTTGAATTGTGTGTTTAAGGAATTTTAGTTAAAGCTAAGTTAGGCTATTTCCTTGGGTTTGCGTGTGTGAGAGGGAGAGAGTTAGGAGTTAGGTTTTTGTGTCTTAGAGTGAATAAAGCGGCTGAACATTTTCTTCACAAATCCGACACCATGGCCTATTTATAACGAAAGGGAATTAGCTGTTCATCGCCTATCAAGAGAATAAGATAGAGCAAATGTGTTGTTATTCACCTCTTATAGACCAAGCAAAACAAGTAGTGTACTAGACCTAGCAAAACTAACCCAAAACCCGAACCGAATGACCCGAATTCATACCCTACCTGATATCTAGATTAGACCCACTCAAAAGTGGACCCGAATTGACCCAAACCGAACCGTATCTTACCCGAAGTTTCTAACAAAGTTGCTTATTTTTGCATAATAAGCTTATTGTACCAAAAATCAATTGGCCCAACATCGCCCTGAACTGAAATTTACCCGATCCAAATCGAGCCAACCTGAAATGACGCTTAGCCTCAAGCATGACCCGAACCAAATTTAACCTAACCTTATCCGAACCGAATGACCCATTTGTCAGGTCTATAGTGTACATGTGTTTGCATCGGGAACAAACGCATGCTTTGTTCAAGAACCTTTCCACAAAGGACAAGGCTTAAGGCATCGTGACATCTACTAATAAATTCACCATTCACAAGAGATAAACTTTGATATTTTCTAACATGTGATATGCAGTTAAATTAACAAAGAAATAACTTGGAGCAACCACACAAAAAAAGGGGGGGAAACAAGAAGGAAATAGGCCTCTTGCTCATTCAGTGGACAAATTATTATATATACCTGAGAGTTTCTACTCTTATTGACATATAAATATATTTTTTTCAATGTGTATTTGTCATATGAGCAGTTATTAATACATGTTTTACTTACATGGCTTTGGGAAGCAAATACTCCTTGGTGTATGATATAGGCTTTGCATTTGGTGGTTATCACTGATTATCAACCATGGAGTGCTGATGTATGGCAGGAAACCCAAGGATCCAAGATCTATTTGAACAAAAAAAAAAAAAGCACAATTAATTACTAAGATCAGACAAAATGACTAAGACTCTTTAAAAAATTGGCCTACTCCTAAAGAAATGCTCATCATCTAGAGGAATATAGATCACTCTTAGCATTCATGAAAAAGAAACAACAGAGGAGTAGCATAATCCATGAACTAGAAAATTTGCTTCCATCCCACGTAAAACCCAAAAAGCTGAGTTAGTGGATTCTTGCACAAGCACGAAAAAGAAAGTAAAAGAAAGCAAAGAACAAACATTCCTCCACAAACTTCAAATTCTCCGAAAAAGAAAAATTGTATTAAAACTTACAAAGGACTCGCTGCATAGGTAGCCGATAGAATCCCAAGGGACAAAGTAAGAATTTGGGGGGGGGGGAAGGAAGTCTTGAGCATATGACAATGGTACTTTTTTGAAAGGTTTGAGCGAGGAAGGGAAAATGTTGATTTAGAGAGTACACAACCACAAGAGGGGGAGTAAATTGTGGTGTCCGATTTTCGCAACTTTTCTGGCAAACAGTCTTAGACCCTGTTCGCATAGGCTGTTCCTGAGTTGTGCAGAAGCGAAAATCCAACGAAATTGAATACGGAAATAATGGACACAGGATTTTTACGTGAAAAACACCTCTAGCCCAACTGAGGTGAAAAAAACCATGACCTACCTCGTGTAGGATTTAACCACTTCACTAAACGGGCTGAATACGTTACAATAGTAACACACCTTGTTACAAATTGCAACCCACGTAACCGTCTTTCCTAAAACCGGTTATCCTACGTCCAAAAGTCCACTTGACTTAGGACACACTCACCTCACTTTTATAAAAGAGAGATTGCAAAGAAACACCCTATTACAATACTTCTCAACTAAGCTAATATAGAGTACAATGAAGTCCGAGTATGCTAACTTTGAAACCTCAAAAACATCACTCACTTGACTCGGTTTTCTTTTGAAAATTTAAAGCTTTTGAACACTGATTTTTTGCTCCTGAAAAACCGATGTCTCAAAGAGTTGTAGAAAGCAACTTATTATAGAGAACTTTGTAAGGCAAGACGATTTATTTTCTCATATTTTTTCTCACATTTGGAAAACAAAATCCCTAAAGGAAATAGAGTCCTTTAGCCGCAAGTAGTGGAGTAACGTGAGCTGGAAAAATTCCTTAACTGCTTGAGTAAGGGGTAGTTCTCAGCCACAAGGATTCAACCATTAGCCCATGATTTTCTCAACAAACTTATCCACTTGCCAAAAATTAGAGATTCTTTTTATTCAAAAAGATCTTGTAGATCCCCTTAGATTTAGTTAAAGATAACCGTTTGGGGTTGAAATACTCCACAGAAAATCTTGCTTGCAAATCTCGGAGATGCTGCCCAAAATCAGAGAAAGAATCGTGTAAAACCATTTTTCGCAGCTTAGTCTGGAAACACCCTGACCACCTTGTTTCCAGGACTGTTCTGAAAAGGTGATCCAAAATATCTTCCAAAAAGTAAAACTGTTTCAAGTAAGTGGTAAGTCAAGACTTTCTAATTGGCATATTAACAAGAGTCTAAAAAGATAAAACCTAAATCAAACCAAGACTTCTTGTTGTAACGACGAGTCATCTTGTAGAAAGACGAATTACTGCTTCAAACACTTCGCAGATCCTGTTCCTTGTGGCTGCACTTATATTGCTGAATTGAGAACTTGTTCTTAATCATCCATTAGTCAAACAATTTTAAGGCATTGAGAAAAGCAGTGAGAACCTGTTTGGAGAGCCTGTTTGGAGAGCCTGTTTGGGACAACAACACTTGAATTTGTTATCATCAAAACCTTATACATCATAATAATTTCCCCCTTTTTGATGATGACAAACCAAGTGACCATATTGACTTTCAAAGACAAAAGAAGTGATTAGTGCAAATTATTTATAGGACCGAAAATTCACAGGAGGCAGTTAGCATCGAAAAATTGTAAGAAAATCAACTCTTCCATGGCAAAACTAAAACAGCATTGGTCACCCTATCTTCCCCCTTTTGGCATCATGAAAAAGGAAGGGGCAAACAGTCAAACAGAGGGTGTTTGCTATCACCACCACTTGGGTAGTGGAGGAAAGTCAATATGCGATACACTCAAGTGTTTTAGTACGGTAATGAGATTGGCCATCCTAGTCACACGTAAGCAATCCACAACAAGAAACAAGCAAGGCAAAGCCAATCAAAAACAAGATAACTGTTATTTGCCAAAGGGGTGCAACATAGAGTGCGAATCCAGAGACAGCAAAAGGGAGGAAACCAAGAGAAGAGACAGATGAGGCCACAACAGAACAGCCTACAAGAACAGCCTACAAGGGATGATTATGGAGCAGGAGGGGAGAATTTTGCTGAGAGGGAAGAGAGAAGAGTGAGGATATCTTCATGGCGTTTGGCATTGAGAGCCTTTTCCTCGTCTAGGGCAGCCTTCACCGCAGTAAGCTCAGCATTCAGGTAGGAGTTTTCCTCCAGAGCAGCCTCAACTTTGACTGATGAACTGCCAGAAACAGGAGGACGGGGTGTTTTGGCCCCCTGTTCAGAGGCAGATCCCTCAACCAAGGTATATCCACACCCCATAAGGGTGTTACTCTAGATTTCATCTATAAATTAAGCTCCCACTTTTTTCTGCAACTCCACCCCAAAGTGCTCAAAAACACAAGTCAGGAGGAAGCCATACCCAAGGTCATGTTCCCTGGAGATGTTCGCAATCCTTGCGATATGACGAATCATGATGGCAGGAAGATTGATTTGCTCCTCCCTGTCCATCAGATCCATAAGGCATTGATCCATAGCATCTGCAAGACTGCTGCCATGGTCCCTAGGGATGATATTCTTGATAATAAACCAAAACAGTAACTGATGAATGGATGTCATATCCCCTTTCTTCACTGACTGGGGTGTTTTCAGGCGTGTTTGCTGGCTGAATTTTTGGGAAAGCTCCAAAAGCCTTGCTGTCCCAAGAATAGACTTATCTTCCCTCACATACACATCAAAACCCATGGAGGGAATCCCCAAAATCTCCCCTAGTGTCTTCGCATCAAAGCAAAGCTGCTTCCCACTGACAGTACTAGTCACCACTCCTTCGGTGACTAAGCAGTTGGCATAAAACTCTGCCAACTCATGGACAGAACACCCCAGTTGGGTGTTTGTGAACAGCTCAAACCAACCCTGAACACGCAACTTTTGCAGAAACACCCCAAGACCTTGTTCCTCAAAGTACTTGACTTTGACGATTTTTTCCCTGACTACCCGTCTCTGAAGCAGTTGAGTAAGCTTGGCTGAAATGGCAGAAGGGGCAGATTTCTTGACTTTCTTAGGACGAGGCTCAGTAGGGGTGTCTTCAGCCCGACCTTGTTTGGAGGCTTGTTTGGAAGAGGCTTTTCGTTTACTGGGGGTTTTGTGGGTAATGGTTTGAAGAAGGGTAGAGTGGAGGCTTGCTGGGAAATTGGCAAGGGGGACTCAGATATGGATTCAGGCAAGGGCTTGTCCTCTGAGGATTCTGAGAACATGGGGGTGCCCTGTTTGAAAGAGGTGTTCTCAGTATCATTGTCAGAGGAGCTCTCAGAAGAGGAATCAATTTCCTCAATCAGAGGAGAAGACTGTTTCGCAGGTCGGGGTGTGGCTTGAAAGGCTATTCTGGCCGATTTTCTAGTTGGCCTGGTTGTGGGTTTAGCCTGAGAGAGGATTTTTGATTGTGGTTGGGCAGGGGTTTCAGCTTTTGTGGATTCTTCGGTTTGGCCACTTTTGGGCCTTGATGGGGTTCTTGATCTTGACATCCTACTGCGCCTAGCCATAACTTTGTATCTTTTCCGTTTTTCACTGGTTTGTTTCACCGGCGTTGCTTGTTCAGTCTCAGCGGGGGACACCTCCATTCTACCACCACTTCCCCCTGTGTCATTTGACTTATCTTCCGAGTCATCCTTAACATCATCTCCTTGGTCATCCTTAAATACCAAGTCAAAGGTCTCAGGCCCTGTTTCGGCCCCTGTTCCCTATTTGGGAAATAGCCCGAAAGAGTATGACTCAGTTAAACAGATGTCACCCAAGTCATTCTTAGGCAAAAAGAACTCATCTTTAGCCCCAATTTCCTCACTGGACTCCCTAATCGATTCTTGTTCCTCTCCAGATTTCAGACATGCATCAGATTCTCCAAACAGGACCAAGCTCCACCCAAAATCATAGGGGATATCTTCTAAGTTTGGACCTATTATCCTGAGGTCTATGCTTTTCAGGAATCCAAAAGGCTTATAGAGAATGGGGCGAGAAGGTCCAGCAGATTTACCTTCAATTAGAGCCGCTAGAAATTACGAGGGAGCAAGCAGGGCTGTAGCTGTTTGTGGTGCTGTAATCGGTGACTGGCTTCCCTGAATCAAGGACAAAGAGCTCTTGTTGTCGATGGGAGATGCCATTTTTTGCAAGAAGTAGGAGAGAGATTAGGGTTTTGTGAGAGAAATTCCAAAGCAAGAAGTTGAAGTGAGGTGGAGGTGAGAGAAAGGAGCAAATTGGGGAAGGTTTTAAAGAGGGAAGTATGCGAGATCTTTAAAAGATTTGCCCGTTGCAACGGGCTTATCATTAAGTTTCAGCCATGCATGCCTCGGGAAGGATGAGAGATTTAATTCTCAATAACTAGTTGCACACGTTTGACAAACAAGAGGCATACCTGTTTCTGGCGCTTGTTCTTGAGGTTACTTGCTCGGTAACATGGGACAATAAGGGCAATCTCATTAGACCTCAACGAGTGTCAACAGGCTGCAAACCACACATATGCTAAAAATAGCACAGAAATTGATTGCAAACAAAATTTTTAACATATTGAACCCGTAGCCTTTAAACATTACCAACAGGGAGAGAGAATAAGACGATCAAGTTATTTTAATTCACCCTAGTTCGAGTCTATTCCTCTTAAATTGTTCTCTACTCAGTGCCTTGGTGAATATATCAGCAATTTGATTTTCTGTGGCACAAAAATTCATTGAGATTAATCCTTTTTCAACATTGTCTCTTAAAAAATGATGACGAATGTCAGTATGTTTTGTTCTTTTGTGTTGACATGGATTATTGGCAATGTTAATTGCACTTGTATTGTCACAATAAATAGGAATGCATCCTATGTTAACACAAAATCCTTGAGTTGTTGCCTTATCCATAATAATTGAGCACAACAGGATGCACCTGCCACGTATTCACCTTCTGTTGTGGACAAGGCAACAGAGAGTTGTTTCTTGGTTGCCCAAGATACCAAACAGGGTCCAAGAAAATGAGCCATACCTAAGGTGCTTTTTCTATCAACCAAGAAACCTGCATAATCAGCATCAGCATACCCAACAAGATCAAAGTTGCAACCTCTAGGATACCACAAGGCTAGATCAGGTGTATGTTTTAAATATCTTAGAATCCGTTTAACAGCCTTTAGATGAGTTTCTTTAGGCTTAGACTAAAAATGGGCACATAAACCAACACTGAAAACAATGTCAGGTCTAGTAGTAGTTAGGTATAGGAGTGACCCTATCATGCCCCTGCAGGATTTCTCCTCAACTGAGGGACTTCCATCATCCATTACCAACCTGGTTGAGGGAGAGATGGGAGTATCAATGGGCTTGGCCGACTCCATCCCAAAACGCTTAAGTAACTCCTTAACATACTTTTGTTGATGGATCATGGTGCCGTTTGAAGTTTGCTTGATTTGCAAGCCTAAAAAGAAATTAAGCTCACCCATCATGCTCATTTCAAACTCACTCCTCATCATTTTTGAAAATTCGTTGCACAAATCATGATGAGTTGCACCAAATATAATGTTATCGACATATACTTGGACAATCAACAGATGTTCCCCCTTAGATTTTAGAAACAAGGTATTATCTACCATGCCTCTTCTGAAATTATTTTCCAATAAGAAACTTGACAACCGCTTATAGCAAGCTCTGGGAGCTTGTTTTAAACCATAAAGTGCTTTGTCAAGTTTGAAAACATGGTTAGGAAATTCATCACTTTTAAAACCAGGGGGCTGTTTGACATACACTTCTTCTTTGAGGTATCCATTTAGAAACGCACTTTTGACATCCATTTGATACAACTTGATCTCCATATGGGCGGCAAAGGCTACCAAGATTCGAATAGCCTCAATCCTTGCAACAGGTGCAAAGGTTTCTTCATAATCAATTCCCTCTTGTTGGTTGTAGCCTTGAACCACTAGCCGGGCCTTGTTTCTAGTGACTATTCTGCACTCATCAAGTTTGTTATGGAACATCCACTTGGTTCCAATGATTGTTCTATCCTCCGGCCGTGGCACAAGGTGCCATACCTTGTTCCTTTCGAACTGATGAAGCTCTTCTTACATAGCTGTGACCCAATCTAAATCTGGAAGAGCTTCATTGATATTCTTTGGCTCAATTTTTGAGAGAAAAGCATAGAAGGCACAGAAATTTTTGAGCTTGGATCTAGCTTGCACTCCTGCATTAATGTCAGACAAAATTTGATCAAGGGGGTGCGAACTTTGGTGCTTCCATGGTAGTGGAGTAAGTGGGTCCATAGACACACTCTCCATCCTAGCTGGAATGCTCAGTGAAACAGGTTCAGAACCTGTTCTCGAGCCTGTTTGGAAACCTGTTTCTAAACTTATTCCTGAAGGATTCGGCTGATGTTGTCCCGAATAGGGTTCCACACTGTTTCCCCCTGTTTGGTTCACACCTTGCCTGCCTCCCTGAAGAACAGCTTCAAGCCTTGATCCTTCAGTTGAATCCTTACCTCGTTCATCTTGGAGCAACAAGTCTTTTCTAACAAGACCTAGTTCAAGGTCTTCCTCTTGTGCATCATTCTCACTTAGAGAGTTAGTTTCATCAAAACGCACATGCACACTTTCCTCAACACACAAGGTTCTCTTATTAAACACTTTGTATGCCTTACTGTACGAGGAATAACCAAGGAATATTGTCTCATCACTCCTTGGATCAAATTTCCCTAAGGCATCCTTCTCATTATTATGCACAAAACATTTATAATCAAATACTCTCAAATGCATAATATTGGGTTTTCTTCCCTTGAGGAGCTCATAAGGCGTTTTGTTAAGAAGAGGTCCAATCATGCATCTATTTATAATGTAACATGATGTGTTTAAAGCTTCAGCCCAAAAATTTCTAGGAAGACCTCTAGCAACAAGCATTGTTCTAGTCATGTCTTCTAGAGTACAATTTTTGCGTTCTACCACCCCATTCTGTTGGGGTGTTCTTGGGGCTGAGAAGTTGTGGTCTACACCATGCTCATTACAATAGTTAATAAAGCTTGAATTCTCAAATTCCGTACCATGATCAGACCTTAAGCCAACCAATGAGTGTCCTACTCTCTTTTCAATCCTTTTAATAAGTGCAAGAAATTTCTCAAATGTTTCATCTTTGGACGCTAAGAACAGGGTCCAAGTGAAACGAGAGTAGTCATCCACTATCACAAGTACATACCTCTTTCCACCTCTGCTCATTATCCTCATTGGACCACATAGATCCATATGTAGCAATTCAAGAGGTCGGGTAGTGCTTACACAATTTTTAGATTTAAAAGAATTTCTGACTTGTTTGCCTTTGGCACATGCATCACATACCTTGTCATCATTGAATTTGATGGAAGGTAAGCCAACCACTAAGTCTTTGGTGACAAGTTTATTCAAAAGCGAGTGGCTTGCATGACCTAGTCTTTTGTGCCAAAGCATAACATCATCATTTAAGGCACTCAAACAAGTCAAATTATTTTGGGGAAGAGTAGAAATACACACTTTATAAACATTTTGTGTCGCTTCCCCCTCAACACAACATCTCCTATGTTCATATTAACAACCAAGCAACGTGTTGGAGAGAGCACTACTAGGTTGTTTTTGTCACACAGTTGGGACACACTTAGTAAGTTGTGTTTTAATCCATCACAAAATAAACATTGTCAATTGAATGAGAGAGTGACTCACCTATCTTACCTATACCGACAATTGTCCCGGATTTACCGTTTTCAAACGCCACACTCCCTCCTTCTGAAGCTGTAAGTGAGAGAAAATTGAATTTTTCACCAGTCATATGCCTAGAACACCCACTATCAACATACCACAGCTGCTTGTTCCCTAGGTTGTTCCCCGAGCTGTTTGCTGGGTTGTTTGCTGGGTTGTTTTCTCTCACTTCAGCCTACAAAACAAATCAAAGGTTAGTTTTGGGAACCCAGATCCACTTGGGTCCCATTCCTTTAGATGTACAAATCTCATCTTTCCTAACCCATATTTGTCTTACATAAACTGTGTTTCTTTCAATGGCATACTTTCTCGAAGGACAAGTGTAATGGTAATGACCTGTTTTACCACAGTGATAACATACAATATTCTCAGATAATCCTACGTATTTTCTATTCACTGGGTAGGTAATCCGCTTAGGCACAAAACCTAGTCCTCTTCTATTTCGACTGTTATGTGTGTTTAACCATTCAAGCGCTCTTGAGAACCTGTTCCAGAGCTTGTTTGTAGCAAGGTCTGATTCCATTTGTTTTATTTTCTCAAGCAAGTTTTTGTTTTCTCCCAGCAAGGATTCGACCTTTCCTTTTAAGTCAAGGGATTCCTTTTCCAGCTCAGTCAGATTAATGGAATACGTCTCTTCTTTCATGAGTAGGGTCTCTTTAAGCACATTAATGTTTTCATGTAAGGCAAGTGTCTCTTTGTCAACTTTGAGCTTTTCCATTTTAAGAGTTTCATTTTCAAGTTCTAGGTCTCGAACATCCGTTTTTAACTCAGCACATATATCCATTATAGTATACTCCAATTCTTCAAGGGTTGATTTATTGAGACCACATACCTTGTTCTTGAGTTGAGTTAGACTGTTTGTTGATTCATCATCTGAATCAGTGTCACTTCTTGCCATGAGTGCTACATCAGCTTCCTCGGCTTCAGACCCTTCCTCATCCTCGCTTGAATCACCCCAGGCCGCTAGCATAGCTTTTGAGAATCGTTTCGCTGAGCTGCTTACACCCTGTTTCCTGCCCTGTTTCCTAGGGTGTTTGGGTTCTTGTTCTTCCTTGAGCAGTGGGCAATTTCTCATAATATGGTCTAGCTTGCCACACTTGAAGCATCCAGAGAACTGTTCCCGAGAGGTGTTTCTGGCCTTGCCGAAGTCCTTCTGTTTGCTGTTTTCTTTAACTTTCTTGAAGAACTTCTTAAATTTTTGAGTTATCATGGCAATCTCCTCCTCATCAGAATCAGAATCATCTTCTAAGGCCTTTAGTGCAAGACCTCGATCTCTCTTTGTCTCATCTTTCTGCTGAGAATTTTTTCTAAGTTCATACGTTTGGAGATTGCCAATCAGCTCATCTAGGGTGATCTAGTTCATGTCCTTAGCTTCTTGGATGGCCGTTACTTTCTCTTCCCAAGAATGAGGTAAAATTCTTAGGATTTTCCTTACCAATTCTTCGGTGGTGAAGGATTTTCCTAGGGATTTCAACTCATTCGTTATGTGAGTGAAGCGAGTGTACATGTCCATCACACTTTCACGATCACCCATCTCAAACAGCTCATATTTTCTCATAAACAATTCAATCCGGGATTGCTTTACCTGATTGGTCCCTTTGTGAGCTACTTGTAAAGCATCCCAGATTTCCTTGGCAGACTCACATTTAGATATGCGAGTATATTCATCAGGACTTAGGCCGAAATATAGAAGTTTCTTGGCCTTGGCATTCTTCTCCATCGTTTTGTAATCTTCAGTATTGAATTCTTTAGGCTCCTTGGGGATTGACTTTCCATCTTCAGTTGTTTTCTTAGGGATGAGTGGTCCATCCTTGATGAGCATCCACAACTTATAGTCCTCGACTTGGATGTAGTTTTCCATCCTATTCTTCCACCAACTGTAATGTTGGCCATTAAAGTATGGTGGTCGAGTTATGGATTGACCTTCAAGTATGCCGTGTGGGGTATTCGTCTTCAAGGATCTCTCAAGGTGTTAGCCTTTCAAAGGAGAACCTGCTCTGATACCACTTGTTGATTTAGAGGGGGCACAGCCACAAGAGGGGGGTGAATTATGGTGTCCGATTTTTACAACTTTTCTGGCAAACAGTCTTAGACCCTGTTTGCACATGCTGTTTCTGAGTTGTGCAGAAGCGAAAATCCAACGAAATTGAATGGAGAAATAATGGACACAGGATTTTTACGTGGAAAACACCTCTAGCCCAACTGAGGTGAAAAAAACCACGACCTACCTCATGTAGGATTTAACCACTTCACTAAACGGGCTGAATACGTTACAATAGTAACACACCTTGTTACAAATTGCAACCCACGTAACCGTCTTCCCTAAAACCGGTTACCCCACGTCCAAAAGTCCACTTGACTTAGGACACACTCACCTCACTTTTATAAAAGAGAGATTACAAAGAAACACCCTATTACAATACTTCTCAACTAAGCTAATATAGGGTACAATGAAGTCCTAGTATGCCAACTTTGAAAGCTCAAAAACGTCACTCACTTGACTCGGTTTTCTTTTGAAAATTTAAAGCTCTTGAACACTGAATTTTTGCTCCTGAAAAACCGATGTCTTAAAGAGTTGTAGAAAGCAACTTATTATAGAGAACTTTGTAAGGCAAGACGATTTATTTTCTTATATTTTTTTCTCAGATTTGGAAAACAAAATCCCTAAAGGAAATAGAGTCCTTTAGCCATAAGTAGTGGAGTAACATGAGCTGGAAAAATTCCTTAACCGCTTGAGTAAGGCGGTAGTTCTCAGCCACAAGGATTCAACCACTAGCCCATGATTTTCTCAACAAACTTAGCCACTTGCCAAAAATTAGAGATTCTTTTTATTCAAAAAGATCTTGCAGATCCCCTTGGATTTAGTTAAAGATAACCGTTTGGGGTTAAAATACTCCACAGAAAATCTTGCTTGCAAATCTCGGAGATGCTGCCCAAAATCAGAGAGAGAATCGTGTAAAACCATTTTTCGCAGCTTAGTCTGGGAACACCTTGACCACCCTGTTTCCAGGACTGTTCTGAAAAGGTGATCCAAAATATCTTCCAAAAAGCAAAACTGTTTCAAGTAAGTGGTAAGTCAAGACTTTCTAATTGGCATATTAACAAGAGTCTAAAAAGATAAAACCTAAATTAAACCAAGACTTCTTGTTGTAATGACCAGTCATCTTGTAGAAAGACGAATTGCTGCTTCAAACACTTCGCAGATCCTGTTCCTTACGGCTGCACTTATATCGCTGAATTGAGGACCTGTTCTTAATCATCCATTAGTCAAGCAATTTTAAGGCATTGAGACCAGTAGTAAGAACCTATTTGGAGAGCCTGTTTGGAGAGCCTGTTTGGGACAACAACACTTGGATTTGTTATCATCAAAACCTTATACATCATAACAGGAAAGGCCTCCTTGCCTAGCAATAATTTTTTTTTTCTTTGAAAGGAAATCTCGACATTCGTTTTAACTTTTTGAGCTCCCAACTTTTCATAATAACTCTTCAAAATCTACATTTTGTTCCATTAATTTTTGCATGATAATTTTTGAAACCTATAAAAATTGAAAATAGTTTAGAGGTCCAACACTAAAACTAGTAGATTTATAGATCTTAAAATAGTCATAATCCCCTTTCCATTTTCATTTTTCCTTAATGACGATGATGGCGACGACGACAACAACAACAACAATAATAAACAAATTTAACAATAACAATAACAACAATAACAATAATGACAAAAAAGCCAAACCCTATTAATAATAATATTATTATCTTTGTTGTTATGGAAAAAAAAAGTAAAGCATATTTTGGTAATTGTAGGATTTACGAATATATTTATTCAAATGATAAGGGATGTCTAAATTATTTCAAATTTTATAGGTTCAAAAATTATTATGCAAGCTTCACTGGATTTGACTAAACTGTAAATTTTTCTAATTTTAACTTCATCATTGATCTGGAATATCATTTTTTTTTTTAATGTTCAAATACAAAAGAGCCACGTAACAGGTAAAGCCAGCGACAAACCTAAGAAAATAAGAAGGAACCCCTTAACCGACCAACTAATGTAACAGACTTCAGTCCAAATGCTAATGCCCTCCTAAACTACTTGCCAATTAAAACCGGTCTTTCTAGCAAAAAGTGAACCCCACCGCCTTCTTAGTTGCTTAGATAAACTTCTTGTAATTCTTTTAATAACTTAGGGCATGTTCTTTTTGATGGTCTATTTTAATTTACAAACTTCAACCCATTTCAACCAACTTCAGCCCACTTTAATAAAAAATACCACTTTAACCCACTTTAACCTACTTTAACCTACTTCAACCCACTTCAACTCACCTCCTTCAAAATTTTATTCTCACCATTTTAACTAACTTCAAAACTTATACCAACTTCAACCCACTTCAACTAACGTCAACCAACTTTAACCAATTTCAACCAACCTTAACCCACTTCAATAAAAAATATCAACTTCAACCCTCTTTAACCTACCTTAACCAACTTTATTCTTTTACCATCCCCAATTTTCCAACAAAAAGAATAGACTCTTAATCCTCATCTCCTCTAATAGCTAAACCGAGCTTCTTCCTTAACTCTCAGGCCTCAAAGAATTGTTGTTCAAAAGTCTTGATGGCAATTAAAGAGTTATTAGCAATACTTTCAACCCCTTGATCTTTGTTTTAAACTAAGCATGCTACTGCTCTTGCATATGAAAAAGCTATATTGATATTTCTTACATGGATGATGAAGTGCTCCTCCTTGTTTAGGAGCCAAACAGTTATAGGGTCAAGGTTTTTGAAGCCAGAATTCTAGTGAACTCAGAGTATTGCCACTTGGGTGCTAAAGATAATCTTTTGCTCAGTGAAGAAACAAGTATATACAACTCAGAGCCATTTGAACTTAGAAGAATGATATAGATCTCTTTGAGATTGAGGAGGATAACTTTTGAATCATGAATCAAGGGCTGAAATAGCCTTCTTTCGTAACAGGAATCAATAGCCTCGGATATTAAGAAAAGCAACTGTCTTTGATGTACCCATGGAGAGCATTGATGGGGATTAATTTCAAGGTCCATTGAAGTCCAAAAGGGTCTAAGGTGCCGTCCATGTGGTGACAAACACCCTTGAAGATCAAGTGAGCTAGTAGTATTAATTAGTACAGCACAATTAGTAATTTTGTGACTCTGGTTACCTAGGCTTTGGGTAGGTTAAGTCTAATCATTTATAATAAGGTTTTGGTTTAAGAGGTTGTCTTTTTAATAAGGTAAGTTGCAAGTCATTTGGACTTCATTTGCGTCTCTAAAACAACCTCAAAGCCCAGACTATACATTTTGCCCATTTCAGCAAGAACAGAACCCGGCTTTGTGGAACCGATTTTCCCAGCCTTTGACCAATTTGGTTTGGGGAATTTTACTTTTCGGGACCCTTTTGAAGTTTACTTTTGGTCAGAAAAGGAAACTAGGTTTAAATTCAAAGAGAAGGCACCAAAAGGGAGGAAAGTTCAAGAGTGGTCTTGCCAGGTCTAGCAAATGATCATCTTCCTTTCTTTGAAGCATAACTTTCAATCTGCTAGGAATCAGCAGCTCTATGATACCGTTCTTGAAAATAGGCATTTAAGGTTTTGTCGTAGCTTTTGAATGACCCCATTTGGCTATGTATTGTGAAAGTTATGGTTGTTTGAAGTTAGACCTACTATTCTGAAAAATAGTTGACAGCAAGCTACTTTTCACTTTTGTACTTGATTTACTTTTTGGTCCCTCCCCTTTTTTGTTTTAGCCATCTGTTTGGGTTTTTACCCCTATGATTTTGATTATATGGCTTCCCTTTATATGTGGGAATACCCTAGTATTACACTCACTTACTGATTATATGATTTGGTTGAGTTTGAACTCCCTTGCTCTTTCTCTCTCTTGCTTATCTGTAGAATATCTCCCTAGAGTGGTGTTCAAGAGTCTTTTCAAGGTTATGTGAGTGATGATATCTTGTCTCTCTTAATCTTAAAAGTGAGTTCTAAGCTTCTTGGTGGTGATATCTCATCCAAGAACCTTAGTTTACTTATCTATCTTTGCATGCATCCACAAAACCATGACCCCTCTTCTTCTCTCTTCACTTTACTATTAGAGATCTCTTCTTTGTTCCTCACCCTAAGGACTTAGAAGTGCATCAAATGGTCTCGGAGCCTAGGCTACTCTCTTAGCTATGGGGTCCAACTCTAAACACAATCCCATAGCCCAAACACAAAACCCAAACCACATCGAACCCGAAGCTACCTAGGTTTCAAAGATGACTAGTAGTATGACTTTAGAAGAGAGATTTGAGCAACTCAGGAAGTTAAAGGCTGAAAATGATGTTGAACTTGAGTATATAAGAAACAACTTGAGCAAGCCATGAGGAACAACTGAAGGGAGATTCAAAGCTCACACTCCTCTGGTGAATCTAACTCAGTTGATGGAGAATCCAAAAGTAACCCCTTTGCTACAAGCGATGATGATGGAGAAAGAAGGCCTAGGAGATCGAGAAGAGGCAAGCAATTAGCCTCAGACTTCAAAGTGGAGATCCCATAGTTTGAAGGCCAGCTCAAGCCCGATGAGTTCATAGATTGGATGAGCACCATTGAGAGGGTATTCGAGTACAAAGAAGTCCCGAATCATAAGAAGGGCAAGTTTCTAGCCTTAAAATTGCATAGGTATATTTGGTGGAGTAATGTTGTGGCTAAAAGGGCTAGGAAGGGAAAGGGGAAGGTCTTGGAGGAAGATAAAAGAAACGCTTAAGGTCAAGTTTCTCCCACCCACTACCTTTAAGACAACTACACCAAACTCCATAATCTTAGGCAACAATTTGAGAGTGTGGAGGAGTATATCCATGAATTTGAGAAGCTTCTAATGACTTGTGATGTTAGGGAGAGTGAGAGCCAAACGGTGGTGACATATTTAGGGGGGTTGAACGAATTCATTAGGAATGTAGTGGAGCTACAAACTTATACTATCCTTGATGAAGTCCGTTCACTAGCCCAAGAAATTGAGCTTCAAGAGAAAGCTAAATTCAAAACAGAACCACTTAAAAATCTTCAAAAAACCTACCCTTTTAACAAGGGGAGCTTACCCTCTACCCCTAAACCCACAAACACCCGCATGACCCTCTTATCGCTAAACCAAACCCTTCAAAACCACCCCTCAACCAGTTTGAAAAGAGAAGGTTCTACAATTGTCAAGGCTTTGGGCATTTAGCTTCGGATTGCCCTAATAGGGAAGTTATCACCTTGGTGGAGTATCAAACCCTTTAAGAAGTCGAGCTAGGGGAGGAAGGGAGTGACAAGGAAGCCCATCTCATGGAGATTGAAGAAGCGCGTGTAGAGGAGGGGAATGAAGGAGAGTTACTTGTGCTTAGGAGAGCTTTGAATGGTCATAAGGGCTCAGATCATGATGAATAACGAGAGAACATCTCCCATACTCATTGTACCATTAATGGCTGTGTGTGCTTACTCATTGTTCATGGAGGGAGTTATGCAAATGTGGCCTCAATTACCTTGATAGAGAAGCTCCACCTCAAATTCGAGCCCTACCCACACCCATACTCCATTCATTGTCTTCACCAAGGTAAAGGCCTCCAAGTCTCTTCTCGTTGCTTACTTGCCTTGTCCATTGGAAAAAGTTATCAAGATGAACTATGGTGTGGTATCTTATCCATGGACGCTTGTCATATCTTGTTATGTAGACTGTGGCTTTTTGACCGTAGTGTTATGGATGATGGCTACCAAAATACGTACACCCAACTCAAAAATGATCAAAAGATTACTCTTGCCCCCTTAACCCCTCACCAAATCACCAAGACCAAAACCAAAAAGGAACGTAAAGGAGGAGAAATGCTACTTTCTCTCCTATAACCCACTCTCCTAGCCATGTACCATGAGTATAAGAACCACAATGAAATGACCCCCCCCCCCGCCAATAAGAAGAAACTAAAACCCCATTTCACCCATTAGCCTCACAACTCCTTAAAGAATTTGCCTGTGTCTTTCTTGAAGAGATCCCTTCCGACCTACCTTCTCAAAGAATCATACAACACTATACATAGACCTCATGCCTAGAGCCATTCTACCCAACAAGCCGACTTATAGAATGAACCGCAAAGACACCATGGAAATACAAAGACAAGTAAAAGAACTCATGGCTAAAGGATTGGTATGTGAGAGTTTGAGTCCATGTGTAGTGCCCGCCCTTCTTGTACCTAAGAACGATGGTTCTATAAGAATGTGTATGGATAGCTAAGTCATAAAAAAATCACAATCAAGTATAGGCATCCTATATCAAGGCTCAAAGACATGCTTGATGAACTTCACAGGTCTAATTTCTTTTCCAAGATAGACTTTAGGATTGGGTACTATCAAATCCGAATTAGTGAAGGTGATGAGTGAAAAACCGCATTCAAGACTAAGGTGGGACATTATGAGTGACTAGTCATGCTATTCGGCGCCTCTATTTCCCCAAGCATGTCTATGAGGCTCATGAATCAAGTTTTCAAACCATTCCTTGGGATGGTTGTCTACTTCGTTAATATGGTGGTGTTTAGTAAGACCGAAGAGGAGCATTTCAAGCATCTAAGACAAGTCATGAAGGTTCTTGAGCAAGAGCAACTATATGGGAGTCTCAAGAAGTGTTCCTTCTTCACTCTTGAGGTGATCTTATTGGGCTACATAGTTTCAGCTCAAGGGTCCGTGTTGACCAAGGCAAGGTAGATGCCATTAGATCACGGCCTATGCCCTCTTCCATGCATGATGTTAGGACCTTTCATGGCCTTACTTCCTTTTATAGGAGCTTCATATGCCATTTTAGCTCGATTATCACCCCCATGACCAAGGTATTGAAGGGTACCAAGTTCTTTTGGACTCCACATGCACAAAAGTCATTCGAGGCACTCAAGGTGAAGCTTACTCATGCACTGGTCTTAGCACTCCCATGCTTTGATAAGGTGTTTGAGATCGAGTGTGATGCCCCTGAAGTGGGCATACGTGCTATTTTGATCCACGAAGGAGGACCCCTTGGTTACTTTAGTGAAAAGCTAAGTGACTCAAGGAGGAGGTACTCAACATATGAGAAAGAATTCTTTGCAATCATGTGAGCACTTGAGTATTGGATGCCTTACTTGATCGCCAATGAGTTCATCTTGTACTTGGATCACGAGGCTCTCAAGTACATAAAAGGACAACACTAGTTAAACTCTAGGCATGCTAAGTGGGTCGAATACCTATAATCATTTCACTTTGTTATTAAGCACAAATCGGGAAAATTCAATCGAAGAGTGGATGCACTATCAAGAAGGCACCTCCTTCTTTTCCAACTCAACTCTTATGTACTTGGCTTTAAGTATCTAAAGTCATTATATAAGGGAGATAGGGACTTAGGTGAGTCATTTGAGGCTTGTTAAGTTCGGCCTAAGGGTGATTTCTTGCTTCAAGGTGGTTATCCTTTTAAGGGAACAAGGTTATGTGTTCCTAAGAGTGGAACCCGTGAGCTTATTCTTAGAGAAGCTCATGGAGGTTCCTTGGTGGGCCAGTTTGGAGAAGATAAGACTTACTGGATGGCCAAGGAGCATTACTATTGGCCTCACATGCTCAAGGATGTTCAAGATCTTATCAAGAGATGCTCTACATGCCAATTAGCCAAAAGCCACACTCTCTCTCAAGCACTGTACACACCTCCCCCTACCCCTCAAGGACAATGGTTGGACACGAGCATGGACTTTATGCCCGTTTCCTAAGAACTCAATGCAACAAGGATTCAATTATGGTGGCGGTGGATAGGTTTTCGAAGATGGCGCACTTTATTCCTTGCCATAAGGCGAATGATGCTTCTTATGTGGCCGACTTGCACTTCAAGGGGGTGATGAGACTACACGGCATCCCCCTCTCTATTGTGTCCGATCATGACTCAAAATTCCTTAGTTAGTTTATTTTTAGATTGCATTATGGAGGAAGTTAGGCACCAAGTTAAAGTTTAGCATTACTTGTCACCCCCAAAAAGACTGTCAAATTGAGGTGGTAAACCAAACTCTAAGGACGTTGTTAAGGATCCTAGTCAAGAAGAATTTGAAGACATGGGATGCTTCTCCCCCATGCCGAATTTGCTTATAACTGAGCACCTAGTAGAACTATCAACGAGCCTCCGTTCAAGGTAGTTTATGGGTAGAACCCCCTTCATTCCCTTGATCTTGTATCTCTCCACCAAAGAGAGAAGTTGAACATCGAAGCTAGCAAGAGGGTTAAGGAGATCCAAGAGCTCCACAAATGGGTGCAAACTCAGATCAAAAATGCAAACAAGTGCTACCAAGACCAAGCCAACAAGCACCGTAAGCAAGCATTGTTCAAGTTGTTAGATTTATTGTGGGTGCACTTGAGAAAGGAGATGTTCCTATCCAAGACGAAGTCTAAGCTAATGCCTAATGGGCCATTCGAGGTCTTAGAGAAGTTCAATGACATTGCATACAATGTCAATCTTCTGGGGGAGTATGGAGCTTCATGTACCTTCAATGTTACATACCTCAAGCCCTATTATAAAGATGACCTCCTTGAGAATTTGAGGGAAAATTCTCTCCAAAAAGGGGAGGATGACGTACCCATAGAAAGAATTGATGGGGATCGAGTTTAAGGTCCATTAAAGTCAAAAGGGGTCCAAGGTGCCATCCATATGGTGAGAAACATCCTTGAAGATCAAATGAGCTACTGTCTGGATCAATACAGCACAATTAGTAAGTTTGTAACTCTGGTTACCTAGCCTTTATATAGCTTAAGTCTAATCTTTTGCCATGGCATTTTAGCTCAAGACGTTATCTTTTAAATAAGGCAAGTTACAAGTCATTTGGACTTCAGTTTCCCCTCCAAAGTAGCCTCAAAGCCCAGACTATACATTTTGCCCAGTTGAGCAAGAACAAAACCCGGTGTTGTAGAACTGGTTTTCCCAACCTTTGATCAACTTGGGTTTAGGGAATTTTACTTTTTGGGACCCTTGTGACGTATAATTTGAGGTCAGGAAAACAAACCAAGTTTAAATTCAAGGAGAAGGCGCCAAAAGGGAGGAAAGTTCAAGAGTGGTCCTACCGGGTCTAGCAGATGATGAACCTTCTTTCCTCAAAGCATAACTTTCAATCCGCTAGGAATCAGAAGCTTTATATAGCTTTCTTTAAAATAGACTTTTAGGCTTTATCCTTGCTTTTGATTGACCCAATTTGGGTATGCATTTTGGAAGTTATGGTTGTTTGAAGTTAGACCTACTGTTCTGAAAAGTAACTAACAGAAGGCTACTTTTCACTTTTGCACTTGATTTACTTTTTAGCACCCCCTTTCGTTTTAGCTATTTGTTGGGCTTTTTACCCCTAGGATTCTAACTATACGGGTTCCCTTTATATGTGGGAAAACCCTACTATTGCGCTGACTTACCGATTATATGATTTGGTTGAGTTAAACTCCCTTGTTCTTTCTCTCTCTTCCTTATCTCTAGAATAGCTCCCTAGAGTGGTGTTCAAGAGTCTTTTAAGGTTATATGAGTGGTGATATCTTATCTCTTCAATCTTAAAAGTGAGCTCTAAGCTTCTGATAGTGATATCTCATTCGAGGACCTTAGTTTACGTATCTATCTTTGCATGCATCCATAAAACTGTGACCCCTCTTATTCTCTCCTCACTTCACTGCTTGAGATTTCTTCTTTGTTCTTCTTCCTAAGGACTTAGAAGTGCATCAATCTTCAAGTCCAACTATCATAGAAGAAATTCCTAGGAAGCTTTGGTATTGGGTTTATGAGCCTTGGTATTGAGTTTGTGATCCTATTAATTGTTGATGCTATATTAAAATGGAAGGATAAGAGAAAGCAAAAGGCCTTTAGCTCATATTGTACAGAGGAGTGATCTAAAGAGGCTCTTGTGCATCGAAAAGTTAGTTGGCTTTAGAATAGTTAACAATGATGATGAATAATTATTCAACATATAAAGTACAATCTAAAAGCAGCATCAAGCATCTGGCGGGCTGAAACATGATTAGGGGTGGTGAGGACAAGGAGTTTTGGTCATCTTCTATCCTACAAACCATATCTGGGAAGCACATAAGCTAGCATAAGGGAGTAGGCTAACACCTATGACTTCGAATCAACCATAGACATGAGGTGGGCATGATCAAAAACAAATAAGGGCGAAGGAATGACATGTGATCTAAAGCTCAGAAATTAACTTATTTAATGATGGAAGTGGGAAAACTTCAAATGTATTATAATCCTTTAGGATATTTTTAGTTATGTAGAGTGTATTTGCAAGCTATAGTTTAGCTACGTTCATACTACTATATTGTTTTCCATTCCTTACGCTAAAGCAAATTTTAATGATAAGAGGAAAAACTTTCCAATTTTGTCCTTGGATTTGTCTAACATTATTTTACATGAATTTGAATGGCGTCCGTTGGTTTTCTCGATCAACTATTAGGTTGTCTGTACGTACTGTATGTTCTTTACCCCAATAATTTTCTCTTGATTGTCACATGGTTTAATAGGTTATTTTCTCTACTCTAAAGTTTTATAATAGAAAGCCACAAAAATTGTACATATAATGCAATAATTGATTTAAGTTGTACTAAACAATGGAAAATTTGATATGAAAATCCATGTCCCTAGAAGATAACTTTTTCATGGAAAATAAACTTTCAAAAAAATCATTTTCCTTTAAACCAGACACCAACTTAATTTTTTATCATTGCATTCTTTTAATCTTGTTTACCTTTCTATTCTAGCATTCAGTAGCTAATAATATGAAGTTTTTTTTAGTGTAAAGGATGAATTAATTAATCAAAGTTCATATAACATCTACTATAAATATCATACTCAGACAAATTCAAAACTAAGATAACAACAGAAAGCTTTTGATTAAGAACACTCACTGCAAAAAAGGTTGCTTCCTCTACATTTAATTTTGCTAATAACCACACTTGTAAGTATATAAATAGCTGTTTCCCACACTTAGGCTAAATGTGGGGAAGTTAAATGTATGGAAGTGCTCTCCACACTTATGGGAAATGCGGATAGAGCTATATTCTCTACACTTATAAATGCAGAGTAAGTACTAATTACTCACAATTTATATATGGCCATTTTACGATATGCCCACTCTGGGAGATGCAAGAAGTCATAATTTCCCCATACTTATAAGTGTTACTAGTTTCGTTTTAGTTTTTTTAAAAAATAATGATGGTAATTAATATAAAACTTATTAAGTTAAAAATGGAACATTTGTATACAATTATTTTTTTTAGTTAACAAGTTTTATACTAATTACTAGTATCAACCTACATAAATAAATAAATTTAGAATTGTATAATATAGTCCAATATAATTATTCTCCAATTAACAAAGTAACAAATAAAATAGACCAAACATCAATTAAATAAATTACACATTCGTGCCTGATAAAAAAATTAATTGTAGACATAGCAACAAAAAATAAGGAAATCAAAATTAAATATTCTTGCATTGTTTTGAATCCATCTTACTAATTTTTATGTTGTAGCTAGCTGATTGAACATTTTCTGCAAAAATACTTGCTCTATAGAAGAACAACAGCAACAACACCACCTCCCAGTGTTGGTACACTTTTACGGGGTCTGAGAAAATCCAGATGTAGACAATCCTACCTCTACCGGCATCCCTGCCTGTAGAGAGGCTGAAAAAGTACTTGCTTAATATAATACTTAAAACTAGACTTTGAAACGATGCCTATAACTTCGAAGAATATATAGAAAAAATCTCCATCTTTATTTTCTTTATTGAGAGATGTTAATTAGCTCCAAAATACAACTCGTTAAACAATTGAAACACACAAAAAAATGAACTATAAGAAAAGATAACAAAAGAGATTCACTAAAGACCCAGACATGCAACCTATTAGACAATTTGAAACGCACAAAAAAATGAATAATTAGAAAAGATAACCAAGGAGATTAACTAAAGGCACAGATCCGGCAAAATGAGGTTCAAAGACGCACAATAGAGTTAAACCAACTATAGAACCACAACAGAGTTGAACTAAGAATAGAACCACAATCAAGTTCAACTAACAATATGACCTAAGTGAGTTCAACTAATAATAGAATCACAATTGAGTTCAACCAATAATACACCACAACTGAGTTCAACAAACAATAGAATTGCAATCGAGTTCAACCAACAATAGAACCCAAGTGAGTTTAACCAACAATAGAACCCCAACCGAGTTCAACCAACAATAAAACCCTAATTGAATTTAACCAATAATAGAACCACAATAGAGTCGAGCTAATAATGGAACCATAATCGAGTTCGACTAGCAATGGGACCCAACTAGTTCAACTAACAATAGAACCACAATCGATTTCAACCAATAACACAACCACAACTAAGTTCAACCAACAATAAAACTATAATCAAGTTCAGCCAACACTAGAGCCCAAGTGAGTTCAACCAATTATAGAACCCCATCCGAGTTCAACCAACAATAGAATCGCAACTGATTTTAACCAACAATAGAACCCTATATGAAAATGAATAGCACACTATTAGTAGGTTGCTTAAGAGTAGCAAACAACTTTAAAAATCTTGCTCAGTAAGTCTTTGTCTACCTAAAGGCCTACAATAAATGATGTTTTATTTTTAGACTTAGTTAACCCAAAGCAAATGACAAATCAAACCTTAAATGTAAAATATATAAGGATTTATATACCATGCCACCTAGAAATCAATGAGCAATCTCTCTTCTCTTTGGATTCCTGAAACTTCTCACCGTGTCCTGATTTTCCTTGATAACCTTATCGACTAACTTTTCTATCTCAACACAACCACACTAAGAGTCACTCAAATGAACTCATTTGGTGAGGATACTTGAAGTAGGAAAAGCGTAGAAAGCCACATTCATTATACGAGTAAAAATAATTTGGAAGTATAGAGTCCATAATATCTTCTAATGATTATTTACCTGATACAGCAAAGATTGATTTTGACTATGCTTCTGATTGTCCCTGTCTTATTTGCTTGCTCTTTAGGCAAATTGATACTTGGCTAAAAATTAGAAATATCTACTTCCTTCCTCTTTTGTTCACTGATCGGATTTTGTGCTTGTTAATTATATGTAGTTCCTTCAAGTCTCCGACGACCATCTCCAGAAATCTCATCATTTGGAGTGACACCATCATTACGGGTCCCAAATTCAACTTGAGTACTCTTTGAATTTGTAAGACCACGAGGCAAACAATTCATCTCCTCATGTGAGAAGTGATTACCATGGGTATGGTAGAGTTGTTCTTCTAATAATGAAACAGCCACATGTGTTGAATAATCTATTCCAATTAACAAATTAAATATTATATTAGAAAAAGACACGCACTTGCATTGTTGCATAGGGATTAGTTACCCTAGAGCACATAAGTTCTCTTGAAAATACTAAAGGTGTAGAAGTCAAGCTAAGACCCTAACTAACTCCTTGGACATATTTCAGCTCAGTGAAAACAATAGTCAAGTAATAAGAAAACTGCATAAATTACTTAAATAATAGGCAACAGAAGTATTTTACTTTCAAGTATGCTCTTTAGATTGTCACATCAGATTGGAGTATTTGTCTAGTAAAAATGAAAATTACTTAATGTCTTACCTGCTCTCTTTGGTCAAAATTAAGCCTTCAAGCAATGTTTGATTGCTTTTAGCAACCAGAAGTATTTGTATTTTTTCCCATAGATGTGTTTTGATCATTTAACTACATAAAAATTACAATTTGAGAAGAAACTTCAATAATGAAAAATTAACTATGCAAGGTTTTTACATTGCACTATCATGTTATGTTTATGCACACAAAATAAGGACTTCCTTTATTTACAAGATTATAGGGTCGTGGCATGCCAATTATGAAATTTTCCATCCTATTCATCACACTGATATGTTTCTTCCCAATTTGAGTTTTATAAGACTTGTTAACTCCTTGAAGTGAATTCGGCTAAATAAAACTAGTAGTTAAATAATGATATGATTGTGTAAGGCGAAATAGCTAATAAGAACATAATTGTAACTGCCATGATTGTGCAGGTCATCTTTACCCAAGTGCCACAACATGAAGCTAACTTAAGAAAATAAAAGAAGAGTGGTTGTTTTGTTTTATTTTCACTTCTATGTTCTCTCTGCTTCCCAACACTTCATCTTTGCTAAATTACCTACAAAAACCCAAAATTAGGTATTATTGTGTTAAAAAAATTTAACAAAATGCAAGATTTTTTATAGAAGAGCACATTTATGAGTACACAGAATGTGAACTCGCTGGGTTTAGAACATGAAGTGACCTAAATGTATGACCAGCTCCGCTTTTATCTCTTAGTATAGTGGAATTTTCAATTTGAATCACATCCTTGATATACACCTCATTATTCTTAGCTAATCTAGATGCAGTTGCCAGAGTTTCTCTTATGTGTTCACCAGCTAAGGGTGTGTTATTCCTTTGATTCTCTTCAACATCATTACCCTAATCACAAACCAAATAAAGAAATTAACATCGACCTTACCTATTATTAATTATGGAGACTCAATAAAAAGTAATAAAACCGTGGTCTAAAAGTGAACTGTGATAGAACATGTGCATCATCAATTCAATCAGACTTCAAGTAAGTGACCTCTTAAAACAAGGATCGAACCTCTTTTAGCAATAGACTCCCATACTAGAATCTGAGTTCAGTCTCACTTTGACAATTACGTTAGCATTAAGTTGATTAGAGATTACTCTAGACCCAACTCCTCTAACCGTCTCATTACTTTCAGGTCCCATCGACTTATGATAAGCAAAAGTCTTAGCCGGCACTGTGGCTTCCGACAATACCACTTCTTAGGTACTCCTCTTTCGTTTGACAATATTAGTAACAATATCCTATACAAATTATTGGCCACAGATACTAACCCTTTTCATTATGTTGTTTATATATATATATATATATATATATATTATATATATATATATATATATATATATATATATATATATTAATGACATACTTTATGCAAATTACGAAAAAATATATAAATGCACATACCATAAATTTCTTTGTTGCCAGTTCTTGGTATGATCCTTCTTTATGCTAATGAGTCTCCATAACCATTCTAAGGGACCAGTTCTCTTCGATGCCCCTTGTCCTATAAATCAATTCATGTATAGGAACAAACAAAGAATTCTATACATAGCAAAGGAAATAAAGTGTAGCTCCCTACCCCTTAAGGCTAGTGATGTTAGTGATTTCTGGAATTTTAGAAATAACGGACAGCGTTTCCCCTAAAAATGGACCATAGCTTAGGCTTATAGCCTTACAATAAGTACCTGCAACAACATAAAAAGGAATATGTCCACCAGGCTTGACGGCTGCATGCTGGGCATCACAACTCTATAAGCCACACGCCCGGAGTACTAATGATATAAAAAGCTAACTAAAAAAAATAAAATAAATAATACAGCCCAATAGATCACATGCACGGAGCACTAGGGTTACATCCTGGAACAAAACTCAACTCCAACAAGCCAAATGATTGACTATTCAGAAGGTTGGCCCAATGGTCATTTGGAACCTAAACTTCCCAAAAACTTTGTACCTTATGACAACCACACCTTACTTAATATAAACATAGTAAGCACACATGACTTACAAAATTATCCCGTTTTATTGCAAAACTTTGTGACCCACTTGTATGTGCATGTAGTTGCTTCCCTCTTGCCCTTTTTCCATTAATAGACCATTTATGCATGACAACGAGTATTATATTGTTATAAGAGGTTATTGTTATAAGGTGCAGGATGGTTTTAAGGGAAGCAAACAGTTAGCAAAGCAATTAACAAAGCACCCAAAGCACGTCCGGAATTTGTGTGATACAAAAAAAACGGTTCCTGTTTGCAAATGATAATAACCTCGTGATTTCTCTCGAGAATACTAATGATATCATCGGGGAGTCAAAACAAGCCATATAGCTTACTGAAAGAATAACAGCCGAGACCAGAGAGCAAGAATAAGATAGCCACACTCCCACACACCCACAGAAAGTCCTAGTATATCAAACATATGAAGATAGCACCCAAAGCATCTCCAAAGATACGACAACCCAGACACGATGAAAGAAATAATTTTTTACTTACTTGAAATGTCTCTGAAAAGAAATAATTAACCATACCAACCCACATCTGGTGACCTACAGTAGATGGGCGATTACTCTTTTCTAAATTATATAACGCCTCATTTGTGGCATCTTCTTCTTTAACATACTTACATCTTAAGGAATACTTGACACCTCTTGCGTTATATTTGGCATTTTGCAACAAAATTGGGTGGAGCTCAGGGCTTGTCTGCATTTGTTGAAGATCTTGGTAGGCCTTCAAGTTATCTTTACTCTTCCCTTCTAAATTCAATGAAGTTCCTAACAAATTATCACAAATATTCTTTTCAATATGCATTACATTCAAAAAATGATAAAGACAATTAAATTAGTAATATTCAAGATTAAAAAGATGCTTCGTTTTATCCACATTTGCTTTTCATACCTCTTATCAACGTCTATATTAGCTTGGCCTTTCCTATATGTAAACATAGTTTCCTCTAATTTTCTAAGAACCTGACTCCTTGTTAATGAAGCTGGAGTGTTACTGAACTCCATATTTCCTTCAAATCCATACTTATCATATCGAAAAGGATAGTCTTCTATTAACCCTTTTTGGTGACCCATGCAGCACAACTTATGTCCATTTTCTAGCAAAACTGATTGAGCTGCTTTCCTACAAGATGAACATACAAAACAACCCTTCGTACTCCACTCAGACAGATTAGCATATGCAGAAAAATCATTTGTAGTAAAGTGACGAGCACCCCACAATGTAAATCTTGTATTTGTGTATGCATCATATGTATCTACACTGTGTCATAGTTACACCAACTCTTTAATCAATGGTAGAAGACATACATTGATCTCTATACTAGGGCCTTTTCATCGAAAATAATCATCAGTAGTATAATTAAGGATTGTTTCATATATAGCTAGGGAGGCAAATTATATGGAATTAGCAAGATTGACTAAGTACTATGCATGCTACTCATAACACGAAATGGATTAAACTCATCACTAGCTAGCCCAAGCCTTATATTTCAAGGGAAAAATCAGGATATTGCTCATCAAATTCCTTCCATGCCTTTGCATCTGCAGGATGCCTCAAAACCAATCCTTTATACAATACTTATCATGCCAATTCATATCTTAACCTATCTTGGATAATTTGTAAAGCCTAAGTAGCCTAGGAATGAGAGTGTTGAAACAATCATATGTAAGGTTTTGATGATAACAACCCAAATGTACTAGTCAATATGCTATCCTGCTATACTTGAGTAGTGTGCTAGAATTGTGTGTTGAGACAGGTTATAAACACCCTGGAGAACAGCTCGAATGAGCATAGAGCATCAAAGTTGATAACATGCACAAGAATCTGAGAACATTGCCTCAAAACAGTTCTGAGCACAGAGCATAGAGCGTCGCATGGAACATCAAAATCATGTGAAAGGCATTCAGCTGATACCAAGAGTCTTAGGCTTAGTATTGGCTTTATTTTTCAGATTCTTGTTAATATGCCAATTAGAAGATTTTAACTTAACACTCACCTTGAAGAATTTCTTGTACTAACTCAGAACACTGCTCAGAACAGTTTGAGCAATCAAGTCTGCAGTGTTCTGAGGGCAACGTATAAAACTCTTTTCAAGTAATTTTCTATTGTCAAAATTCTTAACATATTTGGGATTGATTGTCTTATAATATTTTATCTTACAAAGAATCCTTCACTGAATAATATTGTTTTCCTAAAAAGATACTATCAAAAGATTTTATCTTAGCCTTTAAGATATGATTTCTAAAAAAGATAATGTTGAGAGATTCAATTCCGTTTCGAATACTGATTATTTTTGAGAGTTATTACTAAAATTCAAAACCTCATATATACTTGCGGCACAAGTATTCGGTGGGTATATAATCTTTTCCTTCTCAACATTTTCATTCATGGTTTTTCAAGGAGCAAAATCGAGTTTTCTGTGAGAAAATTTTCTGATTGAAAAACCTTTAAGAAGTGTGCTTAATTGAGTCATCTATATTGGCATAATAAGGATTGTATTGTACCTTACATTCAGCTTGCCTAGAAGCATTCAAGTAAGGTGTCGTGCTATTTCTTTTTTCATCATTGAATCAAGAAATTGTCCAAGTCTTAGGAGACATTGGACGTGGTCTCTTAGGAGATGTTGGATGTGTTGCCTGTGTTGTCCAAGTCATTGGACGTGGTCTCTTAGGAGACGTTGGACGTGGTGTTCGTGTAACTACGGTCTCAGGGTAGACTAGTTATGTGTGTTACGTGTGTGACGAATTTGGCCCGTTTAGTGAAAGTGTTGCTGAAATCCTACAGTGGTAGGTCGTGATTTTTACACCTCAGTTGGGCCAGAGGTGGTTTTCTACGTAAAAATATTATGTCTCCTTTACTATTTTCGTAATTATACTTGTTTCTGCCTTACTACAAACACGCATTCCAAACATTCTGACGAGTGTTTTGAGAAAATCGAGAAAATTGGTAGACACAATTCACCCTCCTCTTATGTCCTTGTGTGAGTAAATCTAACAAGTGGTATCAGAGCGGAGTTCTCATATTTAGGTTAACACCTTGAGAGATCCTGAAAAGATGAATACTCCACAAGGAATTTTAGAAGGTCAATCTGTGACCAGACCTCCATATTTCAATGGACAGCACTACAACTGATGGAAAAACCGAATGGAGAGCTATATCCAAGCTGAGGATTATGAGTTGTGGATGCCCATTATAAATGGCCCTCACCTTCCGGTGAAAGTCTCAACTGATAGGAAGACTGTTCCTAAGGAGCCGAAGGAATTCAATTCAGACGACTTCAGGGAGATGGAGAAGAATGCCAAGGCTAAGAAACTGCTGTATTTTGAACTCGGACCTAACGAGTACACTCGCATCTCAGAGTGTGAATCCGTAAAGGAGATATCGAATGCTCTTCAGATAGCTCACAAAGGAACAAATCAAGTCAAATAATCTAGAATCGAGCTATTGGTAAGGAAGCAGAGCTATTCGAGATGAGCAACAAAGAGATAGTTATGGACATGTATACTCTATTTACCCATATCACTAATGAGTTAAAATCGTTGGAAAAATTCTTTACCACTGAAGAGTTAGTAAGGAAGATCCTATGAATTTTGCCTCAAGCATGGGAATCAAAAGTCACTGCTATCCAAGAAGCCAGGAAGATGAATGAGATCTCCTTGGATGAGCTTATTGGGAATCTACAAACATATGAGCTAAGAAGAAACTCCCAGATGAAGGAAGAGGGGAAGGAAGACTGAGGACTTGCGCTACAAGCTAGAGAAAGCGATAGCTCAAATTTTGATGAAGAACGAATGGCCATGATTGCTTGAAAATTCAAAAAATTCCTCAAGAAGGCTGAAAGCAAATACAAGAAGGGTAATACCAGCAGGACTAAGAACAGTGTTAGTGATCAATTCTCAGGATGCTTCAAGTGCAGAAGGCAAGATCATGTTGTGAAGAATTGCCCCTTTCTGAAGGAAGAACAGGGGTCAGAACAGGTCCGAACCAGAGGCAAAAAGACACAGTTAACTAATGCTGAAAAATAGTTCACCAAGGCAATGATGGTAGCCTGGGGTGATACCTCAGAAGAAGAAGAGGACTCTTAAGATGGAGGGGAAGCAGTAGCTCTTATGTCCCAAAGAGAATCTAATTCAGATTCTGATTCGATCGAGAGTTTGTCCCAACTCAAGGAAGAGGTACGTAATCTTAGTACGGGAAAACTTGAAAAATTAGTTTTTACACTGATGGAAGAATGTAAGATAGTAAATTCTAAAAATTGCATACTTAAAAATACCTGCTCAGGATTAGAAAAGGATGTTAAAAGACTGAAAAGAAAGAAGCATGAACTTGGGCATATGAATGAGGTTCTCACTTGTGAAAAACTCAAAATTGATGAAAATGTTCTTGTTTTATGTAATGATCTAGACACCCTTAAGGATCTTATGAACAAGAGAGAAGAAGTGTTTAACACTGATCTCTCAAAGCTAGAAGAAGAGTCCCGAGAACTGAAACTTAAGATAGAATTATTGGTGAGGAAAAACAATCAGTTGCTTGAAAAGGTTCAAAAAGCCGAAACTAACCTTGTTCAGAACAGGCACAGGAACAGTCCCACAGAAACACTCAGAATAGAAGCCCTGATAAATGAAAATAGTTAGTTACTTGAAAAGTTCCATAAGGCTGAATTTGACCTTGCTCAGAATAGGCACTGGAACAGTTCCTCAGAAGCACTTAATCGGTTAAACACTCACCATAGTCATAATAAAAAGGGACTAGGATTTACGAGTAGGCGTGTCACTAAACCAGCTAACAAAAAATATGTTGGACTTCTAGAAAATATAGTCTGTTTTCATTGTGGTAAGACAGGTCATTATTGATATGCTTGCTCCTTTAGAAATAGAGCCGTAGAGAGAAACTCAGTGTATGTTAAGCAAATATAGATTAGAAAAGATGAGTTAATGTCCATGTCAAAGAAAATGGGACCCAAGTGGATCTGCGTTCCCAAGACAAATACTTAGCTGTTTTACAGGCTAAAGTGACAGGAGGCAATCAACTATGGTTCTTGGATAGTGGTTGCTCAAGGCATATGACGGGAGATAAATCAAACTTCCTCTCACTTATAGCCTTTGATGGAGGGAGAGTGGCATTCGAAAACAGCAAATCTGGGAAAATTGTCGATGTAGGTAAGATACGTAAATCGCTCTCTCACTCTATTGATAATGTATGCTTGGTTAATAGGTTACAACATACTTTGCTAAGTGTATCTCAAATTATGTGATTGAGGTAATCATGTTGAATTCTCTTTAGATCAATGCTTGATTACCAATGTCAATTCTGGTAGTGTTGTGTTGAGGGGGAAGCGACACAATAATGTGTATAAAGTATGTGTTCTTTCACTTCCCCAAAATTATTTGACTTGTTTAAGTGCTCTTGATGACGATGTTATGCTTTGGCATAAGAGGCTAGGTCATACAAGCCTTTCTCTTTTAAATAAATGTATTTCTAAGGACCTAGTAATCGGACTACCTTCCATCAAGTTCAATGATGACAACGTGTGTGACACTTATGCTAGAGGAAAGTAAGTTAGAGCTTCTTTCAAGTCAAAGAACTATGTTAGTACTTCCTAACCTCTTGAACTACTACATGTTGATTTGTGTGATCCTATGAGGATCACAAGTAGAGGAGGGAAGAGGTATGCATTGTTTGATGAGACTAACTCTGTGGCTGAGCATGATACACAGGAAGAAGAGTTTGAACTTGGTCTTGTAAGAAAAGACCTCTCGCTCGCTCAAAGCTCCATAGTTGACAAAGGTAAGGCTCCTGAAGGTGAACCAAGTCCTAGAACTGACAACTTGAAGGTGGGCAGTGAGCTAACTAGTCACGGAGAAGCATTGCTAAATCTGAATAGAAACGGCCCACTCAACCCAATTATTCCCGAACTGATATGGGAACAGGCACCAGAACAGTTCCAGAACCTGTTTCACTATGTACCCAGCAGAGATTGGTAAGTGTACCTGTGAATCCATTTATTCCACGACCCTGGAAGCACCAGAGCTCGCACCTCCTTGACCAGATCATGTCTGACATTAATATAGGGGTGCAAACCAGATCCAAACTTAGAAACTTATGTGCTTTCCCTGATTTTTATCTAATGTTGAGCCAAAGAATGTTTATGAAGCCCTTATAGATTCTGACTGTTTTACTGCTATGCAAGAAGAGCTTCATCAGTTCGAAAGGAACAAGGTTTGGCACCTTGAACCAAGGCCTAAGGACAGATCGATAATTGGCACCAAGTGAGTGTTCAAGAACAAATTGGATGAGTTCGGAACAGTCACTCGGAACAAGGCGAGGGTGGTGGTTTAGGGTTACAACCAAGAGGAGGGGATCAATTATGAGGAAACATTTGCAACTATTGACCTCGGACTTAGCTTTATGGTATCCTCAAGGGTGCAATTTTGATCTCATTGGGCATGCGGATGCTGATTATGCTGGATTTCTAGTTGACAGAAAAAGCACCTCAGGTATGGCTACTTTTTTTGGATCCTATTTGGTCTCTTGGTCTACAAAGAAATAGCACACAGTTTCTATGTCCATAATAGAAGCCGAGTATGCAGTGGCTGCTTCGTGTTGTGCTCAATTGCTGTGGATACGGCAACAGCTCAAGGACTTTGGTGTTGACACGGAATGCATTCCCATATTCTGTGATAACACAAGTGCAATTAACATTGCCAAGAACCCGTGTCAACATAAAAGGACTAAGCATATTGACGTTCGTCATCACTTTTTAAGAGGCAATGTAGAAAAGGGCTTGATTTCAATGAATTTTTGTGCCACTGATAAACAAATTGCTGATATTTTACCAAGGCACTGGGTAGAGAATAATGTGAGAGGAATAGACTTGAATTAGGTATGATTAAGAGAACATGAGAGTACGTCATCAATTCTTAATGATTGACTAGTAAAGTTTTGAGACCAAATAAATTGATTCAATGGATGCATTCAATTTTCTGTGTTGTTATTAGCATATGTGTGGAATGTGACATGCTGACAGTCGTTGAGGTCTAATGATATTGCCCTTAGTATCCTGAGACACCGAACTTTTAATAGTAAGAGCAGGCTCTAGGAACAGACCTGACCACTGTTTGTATCATGTACTGACCAAGTGGCATTATTAATGGAATGTTGAAAATCGAAATTTCCTTTTTCATTAGACCTAACCTATAATTTATACCATACTTAGTGCAATGATGTGCTGCATTCAAAATATTCTCTCTTCAAGAAGGGCCAAAATAATCTCTCCCATAAACTTACTTGATTTTCGGGCCACTCATGCACCATTAAATCCCTACACTCTCTCTTTCTTCATAACCCATCCATCCATCTCTCTCTTTCCACTAAGAACCCGATTTCCCTCTCCTTTCTTAAACCCCTTCAAAACCCTAAATCACCTCAAATCCTCAATGGCAAGAACTTGTGGCGGTCAAGCAACCTCCAAGCACAAGACTTCTCACCCGAGATCACTATGAGACCAACTAGCCAAAAAAAGGGGCGGAATTGGGATGGGTTCTGAGGGAACATCACAGGCACCTTCATCACCGTAAACAATCTAGATTGATATGGGAAACCCTCCCTCACCTTCTTTTTTGATTACTCCCTCTATTTTTGGGTTTTGAAGAGCTAGGACTTAAAATCAGTAGACTTGAACCTTGCTACGGTACCTTTGGTACACCCAATTGCGGATTGAGAGATTGTGGTGTATGACTCGATTGTGGCCGAGTCTAGATTAAGGGGGAATGAGGCGGAATCAGTTGGGGAGTCAAAGGATTATGATGTTGAGCGTGTTGATAATGAATTTGTTATTGAAGATGCTGAGGATAGTGATGAGGATGAACCAATTTTGCGAATTCAAATGAACTGCTCCAACCAAGTCCCAAATCCCAAAACACCCACCAAAACACTCTTCAAACCAGTTCCATCCAAGAAACCTGCCTAAAAATGGGCTGCCACAGAGCAAGTATCTAAACTGGTTAAAGAAGCTGATGCACCCAAGAAGAAGAAAATTAGAAAAACTATGACACTTGCTGAGAGATATGAGCATTTTCTTCAGAAATCTATGGTTCGGGGGAAGGTAGTTAAGGAGCCATACTTTCAGGAAGAGGGGTTAGGGGTGTTCTTAGAGAAGTTGGAAGCTCAAGGATGGTTGGACCTGTTCACTGATACTAAGAGAGGAAAGTCAGTTCTAGACTTGGCTGAGTTTTATGCGAACTGTGTTGTCACCAATGAATGGTGACAAGCACAGTTAATGATCATGACCTACGGTTTGATGCGAAGAAGTTAGGTGAAATGCTTAGGGTACCTTCTGACGGTTTTGATATGCATGTTCGTGAGGACAAGAGTGTGCCTAGTGATGAGCGGTTGTTGGAATTGACCGGCAAGCTAGCCCAAAAACCCCACCTGACTGAGTCCTGATCTGTGCGAAAGGGGAAAATGATGCCAATGCATCGATTATTATTTTGGTTTGTTATTAAGAACGTCGTTCCCCGAGGTCAGGGATGCAACCTTGCTGATCTCAAGGACATGTACTAAACTGATATGTTGGATAGGGGTGAGCAAATTCACTTGCCCACAATCATGATTAGCCATATTGGGAGAATTACCAAAACATCCAAGGATCATGACATAGGGTATGGATTCTTACTGAATTCAGTGTTTGAGAAACTTGGGATTCCCTTGTAGAAGATAATAGGCTTTCGGGTCAGTGATGAGATTGACAACAGCACATTGATTGGGTATGGTTTCAAAGTGATAAAAGGTTGCAGTGCAACTTCAGAATAGAGGCTCCAAATACCACTTGGACTTATTCCCAGTAAAGCCCCCACATTCAGCGCTGCCACAATTAATACACTATTGCAGGTCCAGATTACATTGAAGGGAGAGATAGTTGAAGCAAAGTAGGTGCTTACAGAGGAAAAGACTCTTAATGCCAAACATCACGAGGATTTGCTAAGTTCCCTTCTTGCCCTCACAGCCAAATTCTCTCCTCCACCTTCCTCTACCTGAACCTGTTGCTTTCCTTGTTTCCAACACTATTTTTCAAACACTTAGTTATATATGTGACTACTAATGGTATATGGCTGTTCTTAGATGGTTTATGCATGTATGCTATACCTTTGCTTGTGCCTATGTTATTTGTTTGTGCGTGACTGGGATGGCCAATATCATTATGTACCATATACTTGACTTGTATCACTGTTATTTTCCCTCATTACCCATGGTGATGGGTGCATCCCTATTGAATTTATGCAGATGGTTCCTTCGACCTTTTCGATGATGTCAAAAGGGGGAAGATAAGTATGACCATGCTTTGATTGGTCTGCCTGTTTTAAGCTGATTCTTACTCTTGCTTTCTCTCGTGTGTGCATTGGACTCCTTAAATTACTATTTTGGCTCCAATGTTTTTGCCTTTTACTTTGTCGCACTTTGATGGTCACTTGGTTTGTCATCATCAAAAAGGAAGAATTTGTTGAAACAATTATGTGTAAGGCTTTGATGATAACAACCCAAATGTACCAGTCAATATGCTATCATGATATGCTTGAGTAGTGTGCTAGAATTGTGTATTGAGACAGGTTGCAAACACCCTGGAGAACAGTTCGAATGAGCATAGAGTATCAAAGTTGATAACATGCACAAGAATCTGAGAACATTGCCTCAGAACAGTTTTGAGCATAGAGCATGGAGCATCGCATGGAATATCAAAATCATGTGAAAGGAGTTCAGCTGATAACAAGCGCCTTAGGCTTAGTATTTGTTTTATTTTTTAGATTCTTGTTAATATGCCAATTAGAAGATCTTGACTTAACACTCACCTTGAAAGAATTTCTTGAGCTAACTCAGAACACTGCTCAGAACAGCTTGAGCAATCAGGTCTGAAGTGTTCTGAGGGCAACGTATAAAACTCTTGTCCCAAAGATTTTCAACTATTTTTCTACTGTCAAAATTCTTAATGTATTTGCGATTGATTGTCTGATAATATTTTATCTTACAAAAAATCCTTCGCTGAATAATATTGTTTTCCTAAAAAAATACTATCAAAAGATTTTATCTTAGCCTTTAAGATATGATTTCTAAAAAAGATAATGTTGAGAAATTCAATTCCGTTTGGAATACTGATTATTTTTGAGAGTTATTGCTAAAATCCAAAACCTTCCATGTACTTACGGCACAAGTATTCCGTGGGTATATATTCTCTTGCCTCTCAACGTTTTCATTCATGGTTTTTCAAGGAGCAAAATCGAGTTTTCTGCTAGAAAATTTTCTAATTGAAAAACCTTCAAGAAGTGTGCTTAATTGAGTCATCTATATGGGCGTACTAAGGATTGTATTGTACCATACATTTAGCTTGCCTAGAAGCATTCAAGTAAGGTGTCTTGCTATTTCTTTTTTCATCATTGAATCAAGAAATTGTCCAAGTCTTAGGAGACATTGGATGTGGTCTCTTAGGAGACGTTGGACGTATTGTCCGTGTTGTCCAAGTCATTGGATGTGGTCTTTTAGAAGATGTTGGACGTGGTGTTCGTGTAACTACGGTCTCGGCGTAGACTGGTTATGTGTGTTACGTGTGTAACGAATTCGGCTCGTTCAGTAAAAGTGTTGTTGAAATCCTACAGTGGTAGGTCATGGTTTTTACACCTCAGTCAGGCCAAAGGTGGTTTTTCACGTAAAAATATTGTATCTCCTTTACTGTTTCCACAAGTATATTTGTTTCTGCCTTTTTGCAAACACGCGTTCCAAACAGTTCTGACAAGTGTTTAAAGAAAATCGATAAAATTGGTAGATACAATTCACCCCCCTCTTGTGTCCTTGTGTGAGTAAATCTAACAGAGAGGGAAATAACGTAATACCTTAGCTGGCAATTTATTTTCACTATTCTTCCATCATGAAGAACTACACTTGTCACATGATTCCTGTCGTTCCTTTTCACCCCCATACAATATGCAATCATTAGGACATGCATATATTTTGTCCTTAAGTAATTGCTTGTAATTACTCCATGGTGATGGGATTGGGTCTATATGGGCAAAAACAAAATTCAAAATCTAGAGTAGCATATTAAATGATTTAATAGACCGATCATACATGCATTTCAAGTGGAGTAAGTGCAATAAAAAAGACTAAAGAGTGTTTTGAAAACTTTGAACCTCGATATAGCTCCTGTTCAACTTGTTCTTGTAACCTTTCATATCCAGCATCTTCGTCTACCACGGATGTATCACCCTCATGCCCCGCATTCCCTAGCTCATTGTCGTCTTCTTCATCCAAATCACCCTCTTGATGAAACATGTCATTTCCACAATTCTTGTGCATCTCAAAATATCATTAAGTATTCTCACAGTATCAATGTCACCAAAACTACATTCTGATTGGGTATTAGTAGTATTGTGGCCTTTGTCCCAAAAAAAAAAAAAAATGAAGGTCAGAAATTTCCTCCCTATAATGCACCCACTCTTTATAGTATGGCCAAAAGCCATTGAACATGAGCTGGTGTGCCACTTCTTCTTTTGTGAACAAAGATTGTGTCCAACTTTGCATTAACTACAAGGGCATATGATCAGTTTACTACCCCTAGCATTGCAAAAAGCAAATTCCAAAAATGACTCAACCTCATTCCTGTATTCAAGAGAAGTTCTATGTATATGAATCCAACTGTTGTCCATTATAATTCCTAATAGCCCACCTACAAGGTCATGACATTAGTCAATATAAGCATTATAACTAAGCATTGACAATCATTAAAGGAAGAGGGGAGAAGAATCACAAGGATCACCAACACATTAAAATCATGTGCTGAGTATACTACCCCGTAAGAACTAAACAATTTAAACCACTAGCTACAAATTCAATCATATTAACAAGCCAAAGATCAAAATAGGTGTTCAAATTAATAATATTTATCCATTTAGACATTGCTCAAGAAATAAAAATCAATGAGTAAATTAAAAAAAGCAAAATTTTGTAACAAGTTTTACACTTAAACAAGCAACGGAAGGTTTTTTTTAAATAATAAAAATCTAAGGAAGGTGACAACAACTTTTGTATTTGCGGGGGAGGGGGAGTTGAAAGGTACTTACCAAAGTAAATAAATAAATAAATAAATTTTAAACATTCAATATGTGTGACATAGCAAATAGCTAACAAAACTACTGATAAATGAAAAGAATCAGATCCTATGGAAATGGTTGTGTAGCTAACATTAGCAAGATGGTATTTTTTTTCTCACCTGTCACTTCATCCTATCCTATGCATCACGAAAAGCAGTAAAACTATAAGAAAAGTCAAAAACCATTCAACCCTCCTCGAGGGTCAGGCACTCCACCTAGTATTCCCTCTCCTCTCTTCCTTTCCCTCCCCAAGTAGATCCAGACTTCGATGAAATTTCACCCCTAAAATGGCATAATCTCATCCCTGCTTTAGAAGTTCATACTTAGATCAAAATATTTCTTCAAATTAATAATAAGCATCCATTTAGACATTGTTCAAGGCATAACAATCATTGACTAAATTGAAAAAAAGGAAAAAATTTATACAACCACACTAAAGCCTAAGGTCGTAACTATTAATCTACCTATCTAAATAAGCATCAAAGACAACAAGCATGTTAAGGGAAAACAAATATGATTGACCACAAATCATTTAATCCAAGATTGACGACGTAACTACATTAAAATGCTCCAGGCATATGAAAGAGAAAACCATAGGTGACTTAAAACATAATCTCATTCTCATCTTAGAAGTTCATACGTAGATCAAAATAGTTCTTCAACTTAATAATATATATGCATCCATTTAGACATTGTTCAAGGCATAAAAATCAATGACTAAATTGAAAAAAAAAAGGGAAAAAATATTTATACAAGCACACTAAAGCCTAAGGTTGTAACTCCTAATCCACCTACCCAAATATGCATCAAATATAACAAGCATGTTAAGGGGCAACAAATCTAATTGACCCACAAATCATCAAATCCAGGATTGTCAAGGAATTTACATTACATTGCTCTAGGCATATGAAAGACAAAACCATGGGTGACTTAAAATAGAATCTCATTCTCACCTTATAAATTACGAGGGAAGGGCCTTGATGTAACTAAAGAATAGTCATAAGTCATCAATCTAACACTAAATTAGTAAGTATAAATCTATTGCAATGTGGCATTTCATCCCAAACAAGAGATTCTGTGTCCTAGCTTCTAAAGCACAATGTAAGTCTACTATCGAGTTCTTAATAACAGTTTTCATTTGGACCTTATTAGATGCAGGCCTAAGTTTTTCACCAGCAAATATAAGTTTAGGTCAGGTCCTTCAGTCCAATGAGGTCAGCAAAGACAAAAAGGGGAAGACAAGGAAAAGAACTAAGGCCTAAGTTTGTTTCAGAGAGAGACATGATCTAAGGGTATAGGATCTATTATCCTTGTTTTTGCTCTGGTTAGGAATTCTTGTATAGAACTCGCTATTCCTTCTCTTTCACTATGGCTAGCTAGCCTGACATTAGGGAGTTTAGAGAGCTACTTAATTAAGACTTGAATAAGACAGCCGTTTCATTGAAAACTTCTACAAATTCAATCTCTGTATACTGTCGCTGCATCAAAGATTCTAAGATGTATCTTCATTTAGCACTGCAATTACTGTAAGTCAGAATACAATTATTCCCAAACTTGTGTTTGTCAGTCAATAACTATGTGTGCCACTAAAAAAACCATCCAACATGTGTGCTCAAACAAACATTGATAGCTTATTCCCCAAAAAATTTAAGAACCAAATAACCATCCTAATACATTTTCCAACTTGGGAATACATTGATTGCTTAAAGATACAATGTGTGTCACCAACATCATATTGTGAATAAACAGGTAGGACATTCTTTGTTTGAGAAAGAAGAAAAGAGATGACATTTTTGGGGCTTCGCTTACCTTGCTATTTTGACGAACCAATCACAAGCAATGCAGATATTCTTCAAATCAATGCCCTAATTCTTCATCGATTTTGAAGCTTCTTCAATCGAAAATTGCGAATTCAAGGTTAACTGATCAATCCCTACATTCAATATTATTATAAGACATTGAGCTTATAAATACCTATAAGGTGCAAGGATCAAGCACTCATCCCACATTCACCCACACAAACACATAACTAACAATGTAATTCACCTTCAAGGCATGTAAAATTAAGTTAAGAAAAGAACCAACTATTGTTATTTAAAACCTCTTGCCACATACATGTGTAATCACTTTGAGTTGGTAGCTTCAATATTATTATGAGACATTGGAGTTTGGAGACATCAAGGAAGCCCAAGAGTAGCAACCAACATCTAAAATCTCTATCAACATGTCATGAGCACACACTCTCACAATTAGGAAGAAAACAATTACAGATATGTGATGTTTAAGTCAATCCTATCATGACATATCTATGCCAAATAAATAAAAGCATATACTTTCATCTCATATCCATGCAAATGATGATATACCCAAAAAACCCTTTAGCCGAAAGGCCTCAAAATTGTAAATCATTCATAATCATTCATTGTTAAAGAAAAGACACCCAAAGGCTGGAATTCCTTTCTTGTAAGAATTCCGCTCAAAAACACCACCAAGAAGCCCCGGCCTTTACCAAATTATTGGCCTATTTTATGGCCAAAGCTACTGCACATAATGGTGATAATTCTCCTACATTTGCTCATTACTACTTCCTTAGCAGCTCGGTTCAAATGACAAGTAATTGAATTGAGCAAGAAAAATAATTATAGGCTTCTAAAATCAACTCAGCAAATTCATATATGAAGTAAGAGTTAACCCAAAATCCAACTAAGTGTATCTTAGGTTTTCATCGTAAAAATTAAACCTATTAGCCCATATAACAACCTTGCATCTCAACAAACCCTACCTCAAGTTAATTACAAAGTTTGCAATTAACCTATAACAATCACACCCAAAGCATCGAAGCATAACAGAATCAACATGAAGAAAGAAGGGGAGGGGACAGATTAAACTAACAGCACCTATCTGTGAGAAAATCGAGTGAAGATGAGACAAATTCTATCGACAAGGCGAAACTAATGAGATTTCTTTCAAAGTGAACGAGCAGAAAGGGAAAGGGGGTTGAATTGTAACCAGAGATGGCCATTGAATTATCGAGAAATAATCGCATCGGCAACGTCAAAGCAAGATTCATATTACAATATGGTAAAATTGGTCTAAGTTATTCATGAAATTAAAAAAATAGGGGGATTGAGAATTTACTTACATCAGAATTGACTTATCTCAGGTTTGTGATTGGCCTTCTTGAATAGTTGGTATCCTTAAATTTGCCTTTGATTTTTGTCTAGTAATGCCCACAACCAGCACTTCCACAACCCCTTGGCTATGGTCTGCAATATAGCACAGCAACCAGCAGCTCGGGCATATTAATTCCGGTGAATTCTTCTAATTTCCTATAATTTCAGTGAATTCATATTGATAGTTGAGCCTTACCTTGCTATTATGATGTATACAAATCGCTTCCCAACTTTAGATCGTTCAACTCGCTGCCCAGATTGTTCAACTCGCTGCCCAAATTGTTCAAATTTATTCGGTTTGATTCTTATTCATGGGCAATTGCTAAGGATTCGCTACTCAATTGAACAAAGGCCTTGCGAAGGCTTCTAGGAATTCACTGTGGCCAGGCTTGAGAATTCAATTAAAGCTTTTATTTTCTTGTTTTTGAGGGGAGGGGGCCGGGGAGGAAGGCGCGCAAACAGCACTTTTTTTTTTTTTAATTCCTTTGGCTAACATATTTAGATATAAGTATTGAAATATTTTGTACAAATTATCTCTTTAGCATAATAAAAGGTAATTATAAATGCTATTTTAAATTTTCCACACTTAATAAATATTAGAATAGGTTCATAATTTACCCACTCTTGTTAAATGTGAAATCGAGAAAACTACTAAATCTTATCATTTTTCTCTCCACACTTTAATTAAGTGTGGTGATACAAATTCAGGAGGCTGCTTTATTTTTTGTAGTGATTACATTGAGACTCTTCTGAACACTCGGCTTCTCAACCGCTGCTTCATACTACAACTTTTAACAAGCACTAAAAAAATAGTACAACATATAACAAGGAGATTTGTAAATCTGGTATCATCTTCTCGTTGAAAATATTTATGTGTTATAGTAGTCCAAATGCGAAGAATTGATGCGCATTGTAGATTATAACAATCAATTAACAATTTGAACCTACACAAAGTAAATAAGATGAAAAGAAATTGAAAGAATCGCTCCAATATGGAGAGACAATAGTACCCATCAAAAAAGGGTATGGAAAAACTCTCATGAATTGAGAAAGACTATTTATAAGTGAAAATACTGATAATAACTTGAGTAAAGGAGAGATTAAAGGAGAGATTGGGGTTTACTATTGACAAAAAGCCAATGATAGTCCTCCAAAGAACAAAGCAGAAATTAAGGTTTCCTAGAAAAAGATGAGGAGGAAGTTAGAATTTTCTGGAGGGAGGAGATATTTGATCGTTGTTTGCTAGCAATCTTAAGATGATATCATGTTTTCTACCGCTTTTTTTTTTTTTTTAAAATAAAATTTGTAAGGTAATATAGAAGCTGGGTCCTTGCATTCATGCTCAAAACACATCAGGCAACTTTAGGGTGGAGTGACCATCACTAGTCAAATCACAATGCCTTCCCAGGAGCTCCAACGTTGTGTGGTAGTGAGAAGCTGCCACAACCAAGCATTCAATCCATGTGCTCTTTGCCTCCTGATGCCACTAAAAATGGTGGAGGCTTAACAGTAACTAGGACAAGAATTTGCTGGTTTGGTTTTGTGTGGTCTGTTTATTAGAGTGGTTGTTTGGTATGGATATATATACACAAGGGAGTTGATACTTCCACATCCATGGGGCATGCACGTTGGCATTTTCTTTTAAACAAAAAGAAAAATTATGAAATGATGGTGCACGCAGTTTCCTTTTCGAGTGTGCTATTGCCTATCTCTCCCCCCTCTGCTCTATGGCTTTTCTCTTTCTACTCCCTTTTCTTTGCCCCAAATATTGAAAAGAACCCAGATAATTTACTAAAATTATGCTGAAAACACAATAATTTGAATATCTCATACACAATTCTGAATCCCTATGTACTAGATTCTCATTTGCGCCCTTGAGCAGAATGACCAAGAATACTTGGAAAATTTTTTAATGTTCAAGCAGCCATGGATACACCATAATAACTCTCCTTGCTTTGCTCATCTTTTCTCACACTCCGTTTTTGCTTCTTCCTTCACAGTTTACTACCAATATAGTGAACAAAATGGCTGCCATAACTTCACTTGCTACTTGACTGTCTTGCTTCTTCTTCGTGTTCTCCCTCTCAGTGCCTCCCAACCTCCTTTGTTAAAATTTGCAGTGAACAATGATCAACAACTTGATGAACTAACCAAATTAATCTCAGCGATGAACAAAACTGAAGTTTGATTACAACCATTAACTTCTTAATGAACCAACTAAATTCTCAGGTGAGCACCTTTTAATGTTTCAATGAACTAGTTGTACTTTGCTAGAGATCTTGACTCATCACCAACCTCTACTTCCATGGTAGAGAATGCCATTCAATTGGGGAACAAATGAAGTTATAAAGTGAAAAATGTTGAGGGAAATGATGAATAACTAGGTTGAATTTTTATAGCCTTTCTTCATTTTGCTCATCATTTAGCCCATTATTCTCAACCATAAGCTCGGCACTTACGCTTTGAATGGACCATCGTTGATCTTTTTAGGACTTATATTTGTTGGGCCCTCTGCTTTGATTTTATCAAGTGATTAGGAACAAGTTTTCACAGAACCAAGATAAGAAAGCGCCGGGGTGCCCGGGGGTGGGGGGGGGGACTCCACAAATTAAATGGAAAGTTAACGATCAATTATGGCAATAGATAGATCCAAAAAGAGGATGTGGATTATAAAGTGAAATTGCTTTTGGAGGTAGCAAATAACTTTTTCGTTTCAATTTTTTTGACATGACTGATGATATGACGTTGACATCACATTGGGGCATAAGCTTCCGAGTGTGTATTTAAAATTTGTATAATTATTGTATCAATTTCTCGCCCCTTGGAAGCTGTCAAAGCTAATTTTTTTTTTTTTTAAAACAAAAAAGCTAAACTTACATGTCTTTGATCTAAGGAGAGTCGTAAATGTACTATACTGGGTAATAGGTCGTGTTGGGTCGGATTCGTGTTCGTGTCAAGCTTAAATGGGTTAAAAATTCCTCGACCTGAACCTAACCCGTTTATTAAAAGGGTTGAAAAATCTTAACCTATATTTATTTAATTTTTAAACGGGTTGACTCGCTTAACCTGTTCAAGATAAACAGGTCAAGTTCACTTGCGTAATTAACTATTTATGCATTTAACATTTTCAATTAATGCGTAATTGCAATGTTAAAAAATTAAGTTTACATATCACATTAAATAATTACTCTTTAAAATTCCCCTGATTCATCATAATTCACAATTTTTAAAAATTTTTATATTCTTAATTATCTAATAAAAAGTAAATAGATACATAACAAATGAAACAATAAGTTGACTTATTTAACTCATTTAATTAAACGGGTTAAATAGGTACTTTTTGATGTCGAGAATCTCAACCAGAACCTAACCCATTTAATTAAACAGGTTGAACGTGTCAACCCATTTAATTAAACGGGTTGAATGTGTCAGCCCATTTAATTGAACAGGTCGAAAATTTATATCCAAACCCACTTAACTTCGTGTCGGTTTCGGATCAGTAAACGTATCGGGTCAGCTTTTTTCAGTTCTAAAATGTACAACATCAAATTGCGTTAAAACCAGCAGCCGAAGTGGTTGAGTTTGGATTTGTTATAATGTCATCGTCAAAGTTCTTAGCTGCAGCCCATCACTTTACCCAAGCCCACAATCTAACGCTTGAAATAGAAAATACTTGCACCAACCACTGTCACTGGACAATTCAAGGATTTTAAACATCATTCAAGTATAGGTTAATCTGATTTGATGCTATCTTGAGAATATGAACAATTATTAATGTAATTTGATAGTAAACCAGAAAAGTCTTCCACGTAATCTCGTCCAAATGGAAAGTTCAAATCGACCGCGTTTTCAATTAATAGAGCATAACACATGTGGATGGCACATATAAATGAAATATTAATATATCATTTAAAAGGTTACCACTTATAAGGATTTGCATCTCTTGTTTAGAAACACGCTTTGTCCTTACATCTCGTCGCTAGACATAGACAGGATTGAGTTAAACCAAAAGAAGGCGGGAAAAAAAGGTGCAGGGCCCTTCATATGCTTAAACTGTAATGTACATTTGTGAGCCGTTAGTTCCCTCAAAATAATATCTTCTTGCTTTGCAATGAGATAGGAAAAAGTAGAATATGAGACTACCCACTTGTTTTTATTTTAATTATATCATAAAACAGCCAATTTGACGTGGTAGATTGAGATACTCTCATTCAAAAGAAATTTCATTGTGTGTTACATGATATAAATATCAAAGCTCATCAATGTAACAGTGTAAGGGGATCATGTAAACTCTTAACGCTTGCTAGGGCCTAGTCCAGCCATCTACTGATGGAAATGTACATCAAGAAGCTGTTGTCACCAAACATTTTAAAGGAATAATAATTCAAGGAAAAGGCCATTCAGAAAGTGCTTCAACCGAAGTGAAACGCAAGGCACGTTCACATCAAGATTTTCCCAAATTGACTTTTCCCTAATAGTGATCCCTCTAGGTAGTGCCAATCCAAGTTTGAAGCCAAATATGACGTGGGTTGAGTTTTGTTGACTGTTCAAGCAGCCCCTGAAAAGGAATATAAGCACCACCAAACACTAATGATCAACTTTGCAAGTCACAAAGAGAAACTTACCTCATCAAGTTCATTGCAGCTTGTGTCATATGTATATATATATAGATACAGATACAGAAGAGGTTTCGTAGCTGAGTTTGCGACCTCCTTTCCAAGGTCTGCAAAATGGAAGCATGAAGAGGACTCTTCTTGATTCTGATCATTGCAATGATCACACAGCAAGGAGAAGCTCAGTTGTGGGAGAGTTTCTACAGCAGCAGTTGCCCACAGGTGGAAACAGTAGTCAGGCAAGCTGTGAGGACTAAATATAGTCGGACTTTTGTAACAGCTCAGGCCACGCTTCGTCTGTTTTTCCATGACTGCTTTGTCCAGGTAAAACTAATAATGGAGTTGAGTGTCTGATCTTATTTTTCCATAGATATCTTCAATCTCCAATGCTGCATGTTTCATGTAAGATTTTACGGCTTCTTAATTTCCAAGCTTCAGATCATGATCTGACAAATGCTCTTTACAGTATTCGACTGAGTTAATCTTAAATTCAGGTTAGAGTAGGTTGATGGAATATTTGGCTTAAGTTATCCCCGTTTGAGCTTGTCTTATATTTGGGTCTACAACCATTTGGCCCAATCAGGTAGTCAAAAACACACAATGTTGGCTAGACACAAGATTTAGATTAGTTTGGGTTTGATTGGGTCAATTTGGGGTGGGTCTAAGATGTTGGCTGAGGTCAATTTGGTGTGGGACTAAAAAAACCAAGTCACAATATGTGTTGGGAATATCACACATGAGTAATGAAGTCCCACATTGGGAGTTTGAAAAAAAAGGTCATGGTATATGAGTCAAATGGGTTACCCCTCCTATTGCCAGTTGGTTTTAGGATGGAACCTCACTTGGGCTTGTCGCTAAGGACCTTGGTTGAAGAAGGCTCCCTCCTTGAATCTCCCCAACAAGTGGTATCAGAGCCGATGGTGCGTTCGGCTAGGCGACAAAAGTGTGGCATGGTGGACCTCATGGACGAGCTTGGTGAAGTGACACACAGGTGTTGATCGAGCGGCAATACGTGTGCTACAGCGTGGCTCGATGGTGTGGATAAGCTCTTGATGGTGGTTTGACACCTTGGTAAAGGCTTCCGCTCAAGGGGGAGCTTGTGCGTTAATGTGGTGTGCCTTGGTTGAAGTAGGCTCCCTCCTTGAATCTCCCCAACAATATGTTAGTTGTCAATTGACTTATCATAAATGGCAAGTCTATCCAAGTCTAAAAAGTATTCATGCAAACAATGGACCAAAGACAACAAAAGAAATAAGTACTGCAGTGAGAACAACAAATTCTGAGCAGTAGAGAGCTTAATTGATCTGATTTGCTTCTGGTTCAGGGATGTGATGCTTCTGTTATGATTTTCTCCCCAAACTTCGATGCAGAAAAAGATGCACCAGACAATCTGTCCCTAGCAGGAGATGGATTTGATACAGTCATAAAAGCCAAGCAAGCAGTTGAAGCTGTTTGCCCTGGTGTTGTCTCTTGTGCTGACGTCTTGGCTCTCGCTACCAGAGATGTTATAGTATTGGTATGTAACACACATCTAATTAGAAACTTGTTCTCAAGAAAGAGTTCTCACTCTGGAGTCACCATATCAGTAACACTGCAAGTGATTTGATGGGGTCATTTCGAAAACTCAAGTCCTAAAATTGATTAAACCCAACAAAAGGCTGATTCTGTTTATGTGTATTCTCCGTCTGATGATTTGGTTTTCGATCAAGTTTGGGCCTGTCTTAGATTACGCGAACAATATAATATTGGCTAGAAAATTTCTAAGTTGGGTCAACTTGAATTCAAGTCGAGCTTAGGTTGTCTTATTTTGAGTCTTTGGTCAGATTTAGTTTCGGTTGTCCAAGTTGGGTAATTGGATATGAGTCAATTTCTTTCACTATTCCACTGAAAGCCCAATACAACTTTTCTTCTACCAAATATGAGTTTCGTAAAAGGGCCAAGTCAAGGCACCTGACCTCGAATGGTGCCAGCATTTTAGTACTCAGGTGGGGTACTTAATCCATGAACATCCCATTGTGGTTACTGACAATATCTCTGTTTTTTCAGACAGGAGGCCCTTCCTTCAGTGTGGAACTTGGCCGACGAGATGGGCTTCGATCCAAGTCATCAGATGTCGCCGGGAACCTCCCTGAGCCAACCTTCGATCTGGCTCAGCTAATCTCCATGTTTTCCAAACACAACCTGACCCAAACTGACATGATCGCACTGTCAGGAGCACACACAATTGGAGCTGCTCACTGTTCAAAATTCTCAAACCGTCTATACAACTTCTCCCCATCCAACCCCATTGACCCTTCCATGGACCCCACCCATGCTCAGCAGCTCAAGCAGCAATGCACTCCAGATGTACCCCCTGATCTCGTTATCTCCATGGATCCTCAGACCCCAAGAAAATTCGACAACCTGTATTTCCAAGACTTGGTTCAAGGAAGAGGGATTTTCACCTCTGATCAAGTGCTGTTTACCAATGTAGCATCACGGCCAACTGTAGTTGGGTTTGCCAATAATCCTGGGCAGTTCAACACGGCGTTTATCACTGGCATGAAGAAACTTGGCAGAGTTGGGGTTAAAACTGGTAGTCAGGGTGAGATTAGGTGGAATTGTGCGGCTTTTAATTCGTAACTTCATGAAGAATGTCAATTTCAAGTAATTTTGCCCCACATGAAACTCGTGAATTTAACAGGATTTGTCAATGAAAATAGCCACTGTATGTATGAAATTTCTTGAGCAATAAAATGGAAATATAATACAGGCAAGTGTTAATTTTTGCTCACCTATGCTTCCTTTCTCATTTTTTAATTCAAAATAAGACCGAGACATATTATACTCTTCATTTAATCCTATGCTAACGCATTCTGACATCAACATGGACATTCTGCTAACAATATCTAGAACTTGAAAATAAAATGTTAGTCAAATAAGCTGGTTGAAGTTTAATTTGGTTAATGACAGCATCAATGCGGTCCGCCAAACAAGAACTTGATCCCCTTTTGTTGAGCCTTTGCAGCTTTAGAACTGCTTGAGAGAGAAGTCGAAAGATAGAAAGAGAAATTGAGACTAAAGAATCTCTATTGTTCTCTCATCTCTGAAGAAATGTTGAGGTTATATATGACGCTCAGGCTTATTACGGGATGCAAAGCAATCCAAAAGAATATCTACCAAATTCTAACAAACTCTGCCAGCTCACATACCAGCTCACCAAAGCTTACTAACAACCCCTTACAAGCCCTTAGCTCCTACACGTCCCCTCAAGTTGGAAGGTGAAGATGTCAAGAACCCCCAACTCGGATAGAAAAGTATGTCCTTGAGAAAGTGAGAGAAATTTGGTGAAAACATATGCAAGCTGAAACTTCATAGGAACATAGGTAGGTTTGGTGATTTCGGCAAAACATACGCAAGCTGAAACTTCATAAGAACATAGGTTGGTTTGATGATTTCGGCAAAACTTTTCCTTTATAAGGAACAATCTACCTCCATATCCTTCGGACGTTGATGAAAAACTGGGTTTTGAACAATATGTAGTTATGCCTTATTATCCCAATGCATGGTAGCGAGCCGTAATTTTGACAATCCAAGATCCTTGAATAGTGGAAATAACCAAAGAGCATCACAAATGGTGAAAGCAATAGATATATCTGAAGCACAATGAACTGCTTCTTGGTTTTCTAAGTGATGGGGGATGACCGGATGAACCCACCAAAATGCAATATCAAGAGGTTGACTTTCTACGCATAGGATAGCCTGCCCAATCACTATTGCAATAAGCTATTAGAGAAGCTTCATAATGCCACCAGGTACCTTGCTTAAGTATTTAAGAACATGTAAAGCAGCTTGCATATGAATAGTGGTTGGGCTATGTTTGAACTAACTTAGTGCCTGACCGTGTAACACAAATAGTCTAGTGATTATTAAGTATATAAGCTTGCCAGTTAGCCTTATGTACTAATTAGTTTTAATCAAAGGAGGACCTTTAGTAGTTAGCTTCAAATGAGATTCCATAGCCACATTTAAGGGCTTAGCATTAAGCGTTTTTGTCTGTAACATATTTTCACTGGAAGGCGAGAATTCCTTATTGAGACCATGCAATATGAAGACCCAAGAAATGCACGAGCTCTCCTAAATCCTTCATATGAAAAGTATTGTATAACAACTGCTTTAATTGAGCTATTTGAGTAAGGTTGCTGCCTATAATTAAGATGTCATCAACATATAGACATATAATAATAAAACCATGCTGATCATACTTAGTGAAGAGACTATAACTAGCCATGGATTTAGTGAATCCATAAGAAACTAAACCAGTGAGAGTTACAAACCATTTCAGACCATGCGAATATTTCTTCAATCTGTATACAAAAGTGTATTGAACTAATTTGATTGTAGGTGACATAGATAAACATGATAGTGCTCACTTGCCCTGTACCCTTTAGGTAGAGTCTTGTAGGCTTCTTCATATAAATCACCATATAAGAAGGCACTGGCAACATCCATTTGGTAAGTATGCCAATCTTTCATTGCTGCTGCTGCTACTGCTAAGAGAGTTCTAACAATGGTCATGTTAGTAATAAGAGCAAAAGTCTCATCATAATCAATACCCTATTACTGCATACATCCTTGAGTAACAAGTCTAGTTTTCTCCCTTTCAATTCACCTATTAGACTTGTACTTGATCTTAAATAACCATTTACATCCTATAGCCCTCTTCTTAGGTGGAAGCTGGACAATGTTCCAAGTACCGTTTCTCTCTAATGCTTCCAATTCAATGTTCTTAGCTTTAACCCATTCTGGATCTACCACAGCTTGAGTATATGTCACATGATCTTGATCTTGTTCAGAAGTAAAGTTAAGTGCTTGATATTTAGGATTGAAATGGTTAAATTGAACATGGTTTGCTATGGCACATTGAAATTTGCTTGTTTGAGATGATGAATTTAAGTACTAACAGTTGTTGGAACATAATCGCCTACCCATTTAGGTTGGGAAATAGGTCTATGAGACCTTGCCCTCAAGGAGAGACAATGTGATCTAGTTATAATGGAGTTGTAGAATTAGATAAGGTAGGCTTAGATGTAGATGTGATTGTAGGCTGAGATGTATCAGCATATGAAACAGGAACATCATCCAACTAGGGTATAGGGTTCATGGATATATGTGTAGCTTAGAAATAGATAGATATATTAGTTTGATGAAAGGGAACAAATGTTCAACAAACTGCACATCCCTGAAGACAAAGTTGATTTTGGTATGCAAATTCAGTGGTTTATAACCCTTTTCCCTAGAAAGATATCTGAGAAACACACATAGAAGTCCTCTTGCTTAAATTTTTCTCTATCAAGACTAGGATTGGTAGAAAAAGATAGACAGTCAAAGGCTCCCATATGAGAATAATCTAGTGGTTTGTAAATATCATCTCAAAAAAGGTCTTTAAGATAATTTTGTAGGCAACACATAATTTTCCCAATATCTCAAAGACAGATTTGCCTGAAATCTCAATGCCCTAGCTATCTTAAGTACATGTCTATGTTTCCTTTCCACTTTTCGATTTTGTTGAGATCTATTAGTGTAAGATGCTAACATACTTTACCGTGAACATTGCAGAAGTTTGACATAGAACACTACCAAATTTAGGAGCATTATTAGACATAATATATTTATCTTGGCCTAAAATTTGTTGAAACAAGGTGCACAAATTGGTCCAAAGTTTTTAATGCTTAACACTTCATTTGAGTAAATATAACCAAGTATATCTACTATAGTCATCTACAATAGTCAAAAGATATCGTAGTGTTTGTATGTAGTAACTCTATAGGGTCACCAAATATATATACATGTGAGTCATTTTAAACATAGTGCAATTCTTATTCACACTTATTGAATATGGCAACTTTATGAAGTTGACCATTAGATAGGTAACGCATACATTATGTTTAGGTTCTATATATTTCGAACAAGGTATATTTCTAAGCTTGCAAACATGAGCATGGCCCAATCTATTGTGTCACAATTCATAGTCATCAATAGCCTTATTACAATGCCTAATAGTAGATTCTTGCCTGCAGAAAACTAATATTAAACTGACCATAAACATTAGCTGAAACATCAATCAAGTTAGAGTTCACCTCTGAAACTTGGTTTTGAACTAGGTAATAAACACCTTGATGCTCCTTACCAATCTCTAAGAGCTTCTTGCATGTAAAGACTGGAACTAGACATAACTTTGGATACAAAGTGACATAGCGCTAGTTATCCTTAACCAATTTTGAAATTGATTACAAATTGAATATGAAAGATCGTACATACAACACATCTTTTGACTCCAAATCATTTCTTAAGTGCACATTTCTTATGTCACTTATTACAGATGTTTGGCCATTTGGTTAGTGTATCTTAGGCCTTTCAATAAGTTATCTTAAATGGTAAAAAGTTGTATGATCATATGACGTATAATTGTCACTGTTGAGTCTAAAACCCAGGCATGTTTATCAATTACAGCATTTTAACAAGTGGTCATACCTGAAAAACTGTGATCTATCTCTTTATTAGTTTTTGAGAAATTAACTGGCTGGATTTACTATAATTGGTGTTGTATGCGCTTTAGAAGTTAGTCAAATTACTGTCGTGTCATTGTACAAGTCTGCTGTCCTTTGTTTCTAGACTGTATGTTGTTGTCTTCAGCTGTGACATGTGTTGCAGTTCTATTCTTTGAAGTATATCGCCCTCTGTTTCTTGAGTATGGACATATATTCGACTTCCTTTGAGGAAATTACTTATGTTTTGGATGCTAAGTGGATATCCAATAATAGTCCAACACTTTTTCTTAGGATGACCCTTATTACCTTATCGAGAACATTTGAGATCCTTATTTCTATTGTACAAAGCAGTAGATTCAATCATATGCCTATTACTTTTCAAGACTTCTGTTCGAGTTTCTTCTAGTTGGGTCACTAAATAAGATATCTAAACTATTAGAAGGGGATTAATCGAGAGTAGTTGACTCCTTTGTGACTTATACTCCTCATCCAAGCCATTAAGAAACTGAAAAAGTCTTTGATCCTCAAGTTGTTGATTCAAATTGTTGTCCTGGACTTCATCAGCCAGATTTCATATTTGTGGCAGTGATGCAGGATAAGGACACAGAAGAAATAAAAAGACATGGGTGTATCTTAATATTAGTATATGAGAAGCATTTTGATATTTTATTATCTTCACAGTTTATGTTTTAGGAATATATATTATCTTTTAGGTATCTTCTTAGCTAACAAAATAATATTTTTGTGATTAGGTTATCTATTTATTTCCTTAATAGTTTAGGTTTCTTCTCTATTTAAACTCCTTTGTTATGTATTACCAAGGCAGATTAGAGTGATATTAACTTGAAATATTTTAGAATTCTTGTATGAACTTTCCCGGCATCCGAATTGCCCTTAGAGTGTCCTACATCAAATTTGGTATTAGAGTCATTCGATCTTAACTACTCCAATCTTTTTCTTTGCTTCCTAAGTCATCCTAGGGGGAAAAAAAAAAAAAGCTCCAATTGATCCGTCGATTGAGTGCTCGGTTCTCCACGAAACCCTAGATTGCGAATCGATCTTTTGCTCGTAATTAAAGGACTTTTGTGCCTTTGGCCTTCAACAGAGTGTGCCGAAAACCATCTTAACTATGCTGTCCCACCACCACCGGCCTACTTCTTGTTGGAAGTCATTCCTGGTGGTTCGTCTTTAACTCCCTGTGCGGGTTAGTGGACATGGCAAATAGGTCATTCAGTTTGGATATGGGTCAAGTGAATTTTGTGTCGGTTCATGCTTTGGGTTAAGTGACATTTCGGGTCAGGTCAGTTCAGTTTGGGTCGAATGAACTTCAGTTTGGGTCGATTTCAGATCAACCGATTTTTGGTCCAATAAACTTGTTATGCAGAAATAAGTAATTCTGTAGAAAATTTTAGGTTGAGTATAGTTCAGTTCGGATCAATTTGGAATTCGGGTCCACTTTCGGATGAGCATATTTTAGATGCTAGGTTGGCTATGGGTTCAGGTCACTCAGTTAGGGTTTCGGGTTTCGGGTCAGTTTTTGCAAGGTTTAGTGGTTGCTGACAAATGCTCCTACAACCATTTGCTATTGCTATTTTGCGTATGTCCTTAGTACTACGGCTATTCATTCCTTGACGTGCTGTCGCTGCTGGTTACTTTAAAGGTCACTCTACCATTGTTTTTGCTATGTTTCCTATTATTGTTTGTTTCCCAAATCTGCTCTCAACTTCAGTTGCTTGTAGATTTATGACATCATCATGGTGTTAGTCAAACCAGCATGATTATTGTAACAAGATCTTCCAAACTAACTTTTTAAAGCTGGGAATCAATTGCTTATTTCTCTGCCTCTTCGAGCGATCTCCTCAAATTGTTGGAAATACTTGAAATCCTTTCAGCTGAAGTACACCGTGATCCTCCAACATCAATATAAGATGCACCAGTGCTCCTCAAAGGAGTTTGATCTTATAAGAGCTTGCAAATCATGTAAATTTTGATGTTCAGATTTCTCTTACTTTATGCCTCTATGAGCTCATTCGGATTACCACATCAGATCTCCCTTTTAAATGTGAGTTGATAAAGAAAGCCTTTCAAGTCATAGTCTTATTGTTTCAAGTCCTACCTCATAGTGCTGAAAAATCATGCCAGAAGAGAGTTCGAATATTTGAGTTCATGAGTAGAGTTAAGTCTTATGTAGTGTTGTTAGATCTTGAATGTGATACTCTTATCCTGTCTATGATGCTTGCATATGTAGGGTCTATCCTTGTGGGCATTCTCATTGAAGCAGATGACTTCCTGTTGGAATTTGTTATTTCCATGGTCTCTCGAACATCAAGTTTTCAGCAAAAGAGTATTAGAGACATGTGCATCTCGGATTCCACTACAACAAATCCTTTCACCTATAGATGTAATAAGCCACAACAAGAAGAATGAAGGTCACAATGGTCGACCTGGGTAGAAATCATAGAAGGTGATGCATTTAATCATGCTACACTAGATGAGGAGTCTTAGAAAGCTACCTATGAATGCAAGCCTATGCCAACTACTAAGGATATTCAATTTTGGCATCCAGAAGTTCAACGGGTGGAAATGTCAAGACTAGCAAGTGAGCATGTTGATTCATTTATCCCTAACAAACTCCTAGTTGGCAAGAAGTTACACCCACTGCTTACATCGTTACTTTTCTTAGAAAAGCTGCAAACACTACAGTTTCTCCTTTTGCGGGGCATTCTAAAGTTGGTTTCTTGCTTGGTTTTCTTCATTCTGCCCTTGAATAAAACTCAACAATTATTTTTTTCCAATCAGGGGAGAATAATGTAGGATAAGGACAAAGAAGAAATAAAAAGTTATATATCTTAATATTGGCTTACGAGAAGTATTTTGATATTTTATTATCTTTGTAATTTATGCTTTAGGTATATATTATCTTTTAGGTATCTTTTTAGCTGGCAAAATCATATTTTCGTGATTACGTTATCTATTTTGTTCCTTAATGTTTTAGGTTCCACTCTATTTAAACTCCTTTGTTATGTTTTAGCGAGGTAGGTTTGAATGAAACTAAATTAAAATATTTGAGAATTCTTGTGTGAGTTTTTCTGGTTTATGAATTGCTCTTATAGCATCCTAGATCAGGTAATTGACTCATTGATTCCAGTTCTTGCCACAAGCACCATAGATTTGTGTAATATTCATTGATAGGTGAATGTTTCTTCTTCAAAGAACAGACTTCTTTGTTGATCTAGTACCTCCTACATTCATTCCTCAATGAAAATCTCTTTTCATGCTAAAATCATATATCTCTTACTAAATTTAAGAACAGAATAGATTTTGAAACTGGATCAGAAACTAAATTTATGAGCCAAGCAATCAGCACACTACTGCAAGTGTCCTACGTTTCCATCTCAACAGGATCATCACTTGATATTGTTGCAGTTCCTTGAGCAAAACCTATCTTCCTCATGCTTGCAAATCCATGTTTATCAACTCTCCTCCACGGAACTATAATTTTGAGCTCCAATCAACTTCTCTTGAATGGCAAGTGACCTAGCTCCTTTAGAAGGATGCAAGAACAACCGATTTTGCATATAATTCATACCTATATTATTGTGATTTCTTTTTAAAGACATTGAATCTCAAATAAATTTGAATGAATTTCAAGTACCTGAATAGTGTTGAAAAGGTTACACTAGTTGGATAATCGAGCCAATCAATCCATGAAGAAAGAAATTGTGTTTGATTTTGATGTAGGCTTAACCAAATGATGATTCAAATCATTCAATCAAATAGAAGGAAGTGAAGTTTATGGTTCAGATTCTTGCTCATATCAGGCTTTGACAGCATGTTAAGCCATTAAAGCTTTAGAACTTTTAGCGAGAGAACTTAAAAGATAAATAGAGAAATTAAGACTTAAGAATCTGTATCATTCACTTATCTGAGAAGAATGCTGAGGTTATATATGATGCTCAGGCTTGTTATAGGATGCAAACCAACCAAGAAAAATATCTATCAAATGGTTTTGATTATGTTTTTTTTTAGGGGGGGAGGGGACAAGGTGATTCAATACACCAATGTATCTCAGGTTAATTAAGCGATGCGTATTAAATCTGCTAGACCTTGCACCAAGGCATGAAAATGTTCCTATATACCCTAAAAGACACTTGCCACCAAATTCCAGCATATAAGCCCACTTTGTCATGGTATTTCACCTATCAAATGGGCTTGAAATTAAATGACCTATGACTTTATAGAAAGGTGATAGATTCTAATATTGGAATACGTAAATATTTTTAGCAGATGTTTGCATTTGAATTCCCTAAAGTGGTGAAAACTCTGTTATAGCAGTACTGGTTTTTTTACCTGGTAAACATGCTGAATTTGGTTCAAGTTTAAATCCCACCAAACGAAGGCTAAACAAAGCAAAACTAAGTTTTAATGATTCCCCAAGATGTATATTTTACCCCCATAAGCTGAAGTTAGGCATGGGATTTCAATATTGGGGAAACGAACAAATTATGTGGAGTGTGCACAAAATTTTAGTTTTGGAGCAATCTAAAATGTGGCCTTAATTGAGGAAGGTACAGTTGTTATCTTGGAGATCAATTAGCATGGGATGATTTTACACTTACCAAAGAAGACACCTAGTAGCACCTCAATTAGTGGAGCAAAGCCTTCTAAAAACTCTGTAGAAGATAGAGGATGAATCTTCGAAAATAAAGCTCGCCTTGGCTATATTCATCTTAGTGATTTGATTTATTTCCCTGGGATAATTTCTAATCCCCCATTGGTATACTTGCCACAGTATTTTAATGGCAAATCCATCCCCTCTTAATTTTAGGTATTTATAGACCCCAATACCTCTATGCAAACCAAGCTTGAAGTTGGATTATGAATGGAAAGGCATATGGCCATTTTTTCTCACTAAAATCTCTACATCCTTATCTCTTTAATTAAAAGTGCTGAGTAGAGTCTTTTCTTTAGAATTCTTCTTTAGTGGCTTAAGCATTTAGATCTAGAAAGTTTTGAATCTTTCCTTCAGAGTTCTTCTTGGGTGGCTTGTAGCCTCTAAGAGAGGAGTTTGGTGGGAAGTGTTTTATCTATCTTTTGGATCATACTTTGAGTCAAAACTCACAATCTTATTGTTTGTTCGAGATTAAATCCAAAAGAAGCATCCTTAGAGTGCTTATCTTCCTTGTTATCTTTGACTTTGAAAGATTGAGGATCCCATTCTACATCAACTGGTATCAAAGTTGGAGATTCTTTTGGGTGCTTGTTGAATCAAACCCTTCATTGATTTAAAGACCTCACTTCCTTTCAATTTTCACTATAATAATCCACACTTGGGCGCTTCGAAGTTCACTTGCATTTACCTATCTTCATCACCCCTCATGAGCCTAGAAGGAACCCTAATTATATCCCAAACACAATCCTTAAACCAAAAACACCCCTAAAATTCCATAAAAAACCAAAAACCATGAAGAACACCCAAACATAAATTTGGCACTGCCACTCTGTGCCACTTAGCACAGCCGTGCCAGAATCCTACACTTTAGAGTTTCGATCTAGAAATTTGGCATGACCACCCGTGCCACAAAGCACGACTGTGCCCTCCCCTCCTTCACTATTTTTTTTTTTGTGTGTGCCACCTCCAGCATGCCTGTGCTTCCCCTGTCTCCATCCTTTTCCTCTCTTTCACCCTACTGACAACCATGCCTAGTGAGGAAGATGCTTCTCACCCCAAGAACATTCCTCTTGAGCAAGCTTGTAAGATATGTAGGGCCCTTATCAAGCTTCAAGAGCAAGTAAGGAAGCTCACTCAAGAGGTTAGGGAATCCACACCATGAAACCCTTATTGATGAGGTTACGATGTTTTTGCTATTAAAATCAAATACACTTCCTCCCATGAAGACTTTGATGAAGAAGAAGAAAGGCCTAGAAGAAGAAGGCATCTAAGGGATGACCTCAAAGATTTCAAAGTTAAGGCGCCAAAATTTGATGGCAATCTTAACCTGAAACGCTATCTTCATTGTGTTCAAGCCATTGAGAGGATTTTTGAATTCGGAGATTGTGATGATGAAAAGGCCTTTAAGTTGGTCATTCTTAAATTGAAGGGGAATGTTTCGCTATATATGAGCACTTGAAGAAAAATAGGACTAGAGAAGCCAAGTCCAAAATCAAAACTTAGTCCAAGCTCAAAAAGCATATGGACAAGAGATTCCAACCTTTTCTTACAAACAAGAACTCTACTTTAAGATCCTCAACTAAGAGAATCTAAAGGTAGAAGAATATACGAGGGAGTTTGAACAACTAAATGATAGTTGGCCCAGATGAAGAACCTATGCTCAACATTGCTAGGTTCATTAAGTGGTTATCTCCTAGTATTGCTAGCAAGGTGGAATTATAACCTTACTTATCCTTTGATGATGTATACCACTTAGCTACCAAAGTTGAGAAGTAACTTAAGGGAAGAAAGCCCTTTCACACCCTTCTTACTAGAAGCCCATCCAATCACATTGAAGCTGAAACCCCACCCCCATAAGTTAAAGCCCCTAACGAGGGTAAGGGAACTGCTAGTGAGCCACCTAAAAGGTTGGAAGGAAAGAAGTGTTTTAAGTGTTATGGTTTTTGGAGTTTTCAAACCGATTGTCCCAATAGAAAGGCCCTTACCATCAAGGAGGCAGAAAAAATTTGAGCCATTGAGTAATATCAAGTGAAGGAGATGATGAAAATGATGGCTCTACCTTGGTAACCCCTAATGTTGGAGAATTATTATTGATCAAGGGGTCCCTACATGCCACAGAGGTTCCTTATAAAGATAGCCGAAGGGATAAATCTTCAACTTAAGGTACACCATTGAAGCAAGATTTGTGGCTTAGCTATAGATGGTTGTAATTGTACCAATGGGCAACTCGTACCTACATATATGCAGAATGTACTTCATAGGCCTCTACCTCATAAATGACATCAGAGCACTAATTTTTCACCCCATTATACATCAAGATTCTGAATCCATCCCAGTGCTCATGGGTAAGTGTATCATCATCCCACGGCTTAGATTTATCAGAATTAGACTCAATCCTACTTGACTGATATAACTACTTTATTATCATAGTAACATTTGAAGCAAGCTTTCCCAGTAGCAGTATTGTCTCAAAGGATAACACCTAGTAGCACGTGGCTCAAAGGGTAACGTCCAGTAGCGTATGCCTCAAAGGGATACTTGTCATTTCCAATTTTATTCCATCTCTTTTTCTTTTTCTCTTCTTTATTCAATATATGTTTTTTCCTTCTTTTTTTTTCAAAAGTGGCAAAACCAGAGTAATCATGTCACAAACAAATGGGAGAATTATTCATGGAAACCTAAGACCTAAAGATAATGATAAAGGAATAGCAAGGATTGGATTACACATCTATAATGAACAACTGGATTGGAACTTAGAATGACAAACTGAGGTTGAAAAGCTATCATGCACATCCTATTTATGTACAAGCTAATAACCCAGGCATAGGGGATCTAAGCTAATCAGAAAGAGTACAAAGCCTTTCCCAAAAACAAAAAAAATCTTCAAAAATTTTCAAAAATGGGCACCTTATCCCCACAGCAAAACTTGACAATGTCCTTATTGTGGGAACTAAGGCACCAAAAAGCAATCATATCAGCTATACAATAGTAAAACCAACACAAAACCCCAAATATATACAAAATAGGACATGATAAAAAATTTTAAAAAACCAAAAACATAGAAGAGCCAAAATCAAAATTAAAACTACAACTAAACCTAAAATAAAAATAAACATACATATTTATAAAAAATCAAAAACCAAAATAAAAATTAAAAAAAGTAAATGAAAAACAAAAACCAAAACCAACCAGCAAAACACTAAAAAAGAAACAAAAGATTAAACAAAAACTGGCAAAAACAAAATAAATTGAAACATAAAAACAATCATAGATATCCATAACTAACAAGTATTCACAAAATCAGAATACAACCAAGGGTGATCATAGCCCACACGGCTCATCATATCCCAAATTGCTCCTCAAAATTGATCACCCGTATATTCACAGTCCTAAATATCCACAACTAAGTACAAAAAGGAAAGAAAAGAAATGAAAAAGAGAAGAAGGGAGGGTAGAATGATTATGCCAGGTTGGATACAGGTTGTACCCAAACTATGCCTCACGAAGATGATACAACAAGAGGCTTATGGAGCATTAGCCACTCCATATTAACCCGAAGAATGTAACTCCAGTCGAAACTCATTAAAGCATGTAGTAGCTTATCAAACAAAGAAGCCCAACTCTTAGTCACATAGAAACAGTGAAAAGCAGTGAGTTGGAGCTAGAAAGAGTACATCCACCTAGTCAATAAAGCATAAGTAAGGGCCCGCTTCAACTTATCAAATAGTTGGGCCCAATCAGAAAGGAAATGAACGTACTCACCACGAGCCAGTATTGAGGTCATTGGCCTAGAAACTATATCATCATGAACAAACAATCTAGGCAAAAGAATGGGTGCAAGGTTCACAAGTCTGTTGGGTCTGATATGCGTATAAGTCTGGTCTAAAGCAAAATTCTTAGTGGCAATGATCTCAGACTCAACAAATTCAGACTCGCAATATCCAAAAAGGAAGTTAGTTTAGGCAAGATCAAAAGAAAATGATTCATATTCAGCATATAAATCTACATCCAAACTCACATTGACATCAAACCCACATGAAAAAGATTCATGTTCTGCATACAGAATATTATCATTTAATCTAAATAGAAGGTCAGGAATGACGGGATCAAAAGAGAATGATTCATTTTCAACATAAAAACCCACACCAAGACCTTCAGTAACATCAAACCCACATGAAAAAGATTCATATTCTGTATAAAGAATATCATCATCAAAGTCCAAAATAGTGAGTTCAGTTACCTCATCATGTAACTCCTGTGAAATATCTTTCAAATCATCTAAATCATGAGGCCCAACTTCAGGTGTGATGCTTATATCTAACACACTAACAGTATCAGATTGTTCACCCACCTCAAACTCACAAAAGTCATTTAGAGTGGTGGGTGGGTTGGCAGAAACTAGGACATCATCAGTTATGCCCTTTGGTGGGCTAGTGCAGGGTGCAAGGTAAGCTGATAGAGACATAGGAAAGTTACTCTCTTGATCTAGGCTAGGCAAATACAAGTCTTCATTCAAGTCAGGCCTAGTAGAGTAAGAGGGTTCAAAATCATCATAGAGACTAATGTCAAGTTTAGGAGATCTTAAACTATAATTAGGCTCACTATAGGTATCTTTATTTGGGTAAAAACATTAACAACAAGCAGCAATTCTCACTTCCATAGTCTCTATCATTTGATCAGTCATATCGTTAATCTTCTTTTCAAAACTTGCATATGTAGCATCAACACAAACATGGAAAGGACAAGTATAAGCATCATGATCAGGACATTCACAATAATCGCACAAAACAGGAGGCATATAAGAATAAGAGGTTCATATGAACTCACAAAGTAGTCTGGAGGGTAAGAATCAGCATAAAAATCATACTCTCGTGAGTTGGGTATCTAAAAGTCTCATTAGCTTGTTCAAACGCATAGGTTTCCCACGCTAGTTTTTCAAACAAATCCCAAACTTCATCCTGAGTTTTAGATAATAATTCTATTAAACCTCCAGGACAAGCTGATTCAACATAACTCCTCGACTCAGCATTTAGACCCATAGTAATAATGTCACAAATTTCCCATTTTTGAAAATTATGATTCAGTTGAGCACGATATTCATTAAACCTTGAAAGATAACTCCAAAAAGGTTCGTGCTCATATTGAGGGAAACGGAAAATTGGCATTTGAAGTTTCAAAGCTTTCAAAAGTTTTTAAAGTTTTTTCAATTTTTAGGAGTTTTCAAGTTTTTCTAAATTTTTATGGGTTTTTGGATTTTTTCGAGAAATGAACTAAATGTATCATAACTATCAATGAATAAACAATGTGAAGCAAAACATAAGCAACTAATAAAAACGAAAATAAGAAAAAGAAAAAGTGTATAAACCGCCGCTTTGTTTTTGAGGTTTTCTAAAAAGTTTCCAATTTTTTTTGTGGTTTTCAAGTTTTTCTAATATTTTTTTCAATTTTAAGCTTTTCCATTTTTAGTGGTTTTGAAGTTTTTCTTCTTTTTTTTTGGATTTTTAGTTTTCTATTTTTTTTGGGGATTTTTAAATATCAAGAAATAACTATGCTAAGTGACAATCGATACCAAAACAAGGAAAGTAAAACGAGATCTATGTAACCTAATAATAAATTCACGAAATGAGCAAAACAAATCAACTAAACAAATCACAACTAATAAACAAAACAACTAATAAACAAATCACAACTAAGACTGAAATAAACAAAGCAAAGCAAAGCAACAAATAAGAAAGGAGCTAAGAAAATGAAAATATGACATAATCTCATGCCGTCGTCGCCGGCAACAGCGCCAAAAACTTGTGAGGATAAATTGGAGTGATAAACAAAAGCCGCAAGCGTACAGCTCTCGCTGTAGTACTTGAGGGTCATTTTTGCAGGGACAATGGACAAGATTATGGTCACAAAAAGGGTGAATTAATTAATTAATCTAATGTTAACTATACTAGACCAAATTAAACCATTCAAAGAGAACTGGGACCCTAATTCAACCGAACATTTGGCTAAGCATTCGACTAAACATTCAACTAAATATACGAGCGCAACTTAAATTAAATGAACTTAAATGAGCTAACCTAATCATTTAAACAAAAGCATATAAAGGGGTTCAGTACATTCATCACCATTCAACTAAAATTAAAAATCTAGAATCTGAAATCACTATTCAGTCACCATACCAACAACTTAAATCGAGCAACCTTGTCATTCAACAACTACCAAAACTAAGGCATTAAACGTCATCAACTAGTCATGAGCAATCAAAGCATTCAAAGGAGGCTCAGCTTAAATGAACTCCATCAACAACCTTATTAGCATCAATCAAATTACTAGAGTAAGCAATGATAAACCATTCAATCATCATCTTTATTAGGTTACAGGGAAGTGAAACCGAAAGCAGAACATAATCAACAACCATCAACAAAACCTAGTTAATTCATAATCTCATAACATAATCAAAAATCAAAATCACTTCAACAAACACACCCCAGTAAAAACTAATTACTTCATAATCACCAGGAGAACATTAGAACAATCATTAACAAGAATCTAACTGAATCCGAATTAAGCAGCCTCTGAATAGAACATAAGCAAAATCAACTCCAAAAGGGGGGGAACTCAGGATCTCTAGCAACATTTAGCTAAAAGAATTGCAAGAGATTAAGCAGAGAAATCAAACTAAATTCGTTACCATGAACAGGATGATACTAGCGGTGCAGAGGATCGAAACAGGGCATGAACAACTTGAAGACTACCATAAGCAGTGAGAAGGGAATTTCGAATTTAGTCAAAATTAGCCCAAAAATTGTTGCAATTGCTGCTGAAGTTCATGAATGACAATTTGAAGTCAGCAATTCAAGCCTAATTACATGGAATTAAGTGCTGAAAACAAATCTAAATTCGAAACCGTAAACCAAAACAACCCTACATTTCGAATGGCTGAAATAAAAACAAAATTAAACCCGAACCTAAACCTAAAGTTTAAACTAAACCTAATCTAACCCCTAAATTGTTACCTAATTCCCCTTCCAAAAGCGCCACTACCTCCTTTTATGCTTAGCCCTCTTCAAATTCTTCACCGTCGATTTCGCCCAGACATGGAAGGTGGAGATGAGGTGATGATGTGGGTGTGCTGGTGTTGTGTGAAGCATGGATGATGAGGAAGATGGCGATCTGCTGAAGAGAGAGAGAGGAGATGAGGATGAGAATGGTGAGGTAAGGGAGGGGGATTTCGGGGCCTGGTTTCGTCTAGGTTTCTTCAGACCGAGAGAAGAGAGAGAGTGAAATGAGGGAGGTGTTTAGGTGCCATGTGAGGCGCACGTGGGATCTAGGTATATTTTACGTTTTATTTCCCTTTTTTTTCTTGGGGTTGAACAAGAAACGGGCCTAGCAATTAGGGTCGGGGTTGAGTAAAGTCGGCCCAAGTCTTCATTTTTGGCATTTTTGGCATTTTCAGCATTTTTCTTGCATTATTTTGAAATATTCAAAACCTACAAAACAAGATAAAATCAAATAAAAACTAAAAATAACGATTATAATGAGCACAAATTAGATATAAAAGTATCATAAAAAGGACATATTTTTGGCACAAATAGTTATAGTTGTACCAATGTGGTCTCCAAGACACGTATCGAGAAGCCATAAATCTGTACTGAGGAGCGTCGAACTCCTTATTCTTTTCATGGTTAGGATCAAAGGATGAGGTAACCACTTCGACACAAGCTCTTACATCAGGTACCATGTGAGGTTTTTGGTAGACCATAGTTGTATGATAATAATGTGATTTATAATGGGCAGGCCAATACTTATTCACTCAAGCACAATGGCAAAAGTCTCACGTTGGCCCCTTTACTTCCACCCGAACCTCATAATGCTAAACTGGGGAAGGGAAGTAAGAATAGCCCCTATAAAAGTGAAACACGGGCAAAGTGTAACACTAGTAAGAGGAAACCTTGAATGCCTTACTAATGGTGAAGCCAAACACAAGTGAAAGAGTGGAACCCTTACCCCTCATAGGCCCTAAGTGCTTGAGGATGAAATCCCAAAAGGACCCAACCTAAAGGACCCATTGCCTATCAAAGTGATGTTACGAGAAGGCCTTTATGCGAGTGATCAAGCCACAAGTGACACCTCTCGTGAGTATGATGAGTTTGAAATATCATTTGATGCGTATGTTAAGATCTTCAATGACATCATGGGGTCTACAAGAGCTACTCGATGTTTTATGATTCTCTCCTAAAGATCACCAATAACTCCTACACCTTCAAAAGCAGAGGAGTCATTAGTACGTTGGGTGTTTTCAAACTCAAGAATGGTAAAAGGCATGAAAGGTTTATGTCATGGAATTTCAACCCCAAGGATTTGAGGCCAAATCCTTCTCAAATGGAGGAGGTTGATACAAATCGGATCCACTGGATCTTGCACCAAGGCATGAAAATGGTCTCATCTACCCTAAAAGACACTTATCACCAAATTTCAACACATAAGTCCACTTTGTCATGGTATTTTACCTATCAAATGGGTTTGAAAATTAATGATATATTCCTTGTTAAAAAGGTGCTAGAGTCTAATATTGAGATATGTACATATTTTTAGTACATGATCGCATTTGAACTCCCTAAAATGGTGAAAACTCTATTACAACAGTATTGGTTTTTTACTTAGTAAACTTGCTAAATTTGGGTCAAGCTTAAATCCTACCGAACGAAGCCCAAATGAGGCAAGCCCAAGTTTTGGTTATTCCCTAAGATGTCAATTGTAGCCCCATAAGTTAAAATTAGGCTTTCGATTTCAATATTGGGGGAAATAATCCAATTATGTGGAGTGTGCACAAAATTTCAGTTTTTGAGCAATCTACAATTTAGCCTTAATTAATTAAGGAGGTTACAATTGTTATCTTTGATATTAGTTAGGATAGGTTCATTCTTTACTTATCAAGGAAGACACTCTAGTGGCGACACTTCCATTGGCAGAGTAGAGCCTCTCTTTAGAAGATAAAGGATGAATCCTGGAAAATACACCATTTCTTGTTCGTAATTATCTTAATAATTTGATTTGTGTTCCTAAAATGATTTGTAATCCCCCTATTGGTACAGTTGCTCCACTATTTAACAGATAACCCCCCATTATGGGTATTTATATACCCTAATATCTCCATGTAAACCAAACTTGAGTTAAATTATGAATGGAAAGGCATATGGCCATTTTCTCTCACTAAAATCTCTATATCCTTATCTCTTTAATTGAGAGTGATGAGTAGAGTCTTTCCTTTAAGATTCCTGTTTGATGGCTAAGAGCCTTTAGAAGACGAATTTGGAGGAAAGTTTGAGTCTTTCCTTTCGAGTTCTTCTTGAGTGGCTATGAGCCTTTAAGAGAGGAACTTGATGGGAAGTGTTTTATCTATCTTTTTTATCTTACCTTAGGTCAAAACTCACAATCTTGTAGGTCGTTTGAGATTGAATCCAAAAGAAGCATCTTTTGGTGTGATTAATTTCCTTGTTACCATTGATCTTGGGAGCTAGAGAACTCCACTTCTCATCATTAATTGTATTCTTTTTTCTATAAACACATCATATAAACATGTGTATAATGGGTTTTTAAGTTAGAGCATGTATTACTTTTTTTAAAAACTTTACCAACTTACCTTGATAGATAAGGTTGACAGGAAGACTTTCATATGCTAATATGTTATATACTCTTTGAGGGGCAATTGACTTTCTTCTGCGATGAGTTTGCATGCAGTACCGCACATAGATTGAATATGCACTAGCTTATAAAAAGATAGTGTAATAGATGTTGGTCCCAATAAAAATTATGACCACAATTTCGGAGAGAGTAAAAAACATTCATATATCTATTTTTATTTTACACCAGTTCTTAAATAAGAAAATCAAAATATCTGGATTTCGTAATGTAACTGTACAAGTCTTTTTCAGAGGACTTCCTTTGCTTTGTTAATATAAGTGTACAAACTGTTCATCTAATATTTAAGTGATAATGTCTCCTCTAGGAAAAACTTGTGAAACAAGCCTATACTAGATTAACTATTTGTTAAAGTGCTTCCAAATTAAAGCCGATTGTCGAACAACACAATTGGCTCAACTACGCATGTTGAAAATTAGGCATGAGCATGTTTAAGATTCTAACTCCTATGTCAACTATATTTACGCAGATTGTGTTACAATAGACTCAAAGAATCTAAAATTTATCAAGGATTTCAGTTATGAAAGTTGCACAACCAAAGGTTTTTTAGTTCTCTGACCCGCATATGGTAATTTGTTTGAGAAGTCTTGCCTGCGCTAGTTAGCTACCTTATTTAGAGAAGTGGATAGTCTTAAGAATTTAAAGGTAAAGGCTATAAATACATCGACCACGAAGATGTTGTGTTTATTTCCTAATGGTACGTTATCTTGTCTCCCATTAGTTCTCAAACTTATGCTACCATAGCCAAGCTGACGCTAGGTAATGGGCTATTAAAACTCCTCTCATGAACCTCCCATGGCTATATATTAGTTTAGTGTTAGGTGAATTTCAATGTAAATTAAAGTGTCGCAAGCATACAACTTTCGCTGTAGTACTTGAGCGTCGTATCCTCGGGGATGAGATTAAGATTAAGGTCATAGAAAAGGGCTCATCTAATCATTAATTATCTTAAAGCTAATAAAACATACTTAATAAAATCTAACTTAATGAAAACAGCAACCCAAAGTAAATCTATATCAAACAACTAACAAAAGAAAGAAATTTGATCGAATCTAACTTGACAAAAGAAAGAAAGTATTGCTCAACAAACGATCTAACCCAAAGCAAATCTAACTCAATGAAATCTATGAAATGCCAAAGCTATTATCATTCTCAGTTTCGGTATGAATCAAGAAACAATCTTCAGCCTAGCAATCCAACATGAACTAATCAGAGCTTAATGACTTAAAGCCAACATAGAGGGGTCAAAAACCGGGCATATTGAGTATGAATTCAACCATGAACAAGCCACTATGAAACCAAATACATTCAATCATTCACTGTCCACTAATGACGCATAAAACTGACTCAGCAGTTGAGAGGAACTTAGGGTAAAGCAAACATAATCCGTATCATCATCTAGAGAGTCATGGCAACCATAAACCAAACCAAATAAATGCTGAATGAAATGCCACCATTTTAGACAAAACTTCAGAATTAGAATCAAGAGGAGGGGGTGGGGATTTGGATTCGACCAACCAAACTAAGCAGAGCATAGGCTCAGAACATAATCTTCCAAGCCAAATTGAACTAAAATAAAATCAACTAGAGCATAAGCAACCAAAACAGAGGCTCAGAACAGTTACATCAATCAAACAAAAGAAAACAAACCCCTAAAATTAACTTAACTAAAAACAATATACGATTTCATTACCAATTAAAAAAACCAAGAAAGCTAAGCTACTGGCAAGGGAAATCGAGAGCAAAAACAAACAAAGGAGGTGAACAAACTTTAGAACCTAGAACAAAGGAGATGAAAAAATAGAGTTTCAAGGCCAACCAAATCAGAAAGGAGCTTTACCCATCGCCAGTAATGTTGGAAACGCTGTAGCTGTGTCAACAAGATGAAAATAGGGGAGGGGATGACTAAAATTAACCAAAACTAACATCCAAACCTTACAAAAACGAACTAAAACTATGAATTACAACTCGAAAACATGAAATTGAAGCATAATTACATGAGTTCGAAACCCAGAACTTAAACTAATATAAAAGCCTAACCCTTAAAATTGAAAACACACACCTAAATTTCAAGTGAAAACTTCAAAAATTAGACTAATTGAACCCTAGAAAACCTCCTAACCTCTTTACTAGTGCCGACTAGTGGTGATTTATACTGAACGCCCTTCAATTGCTGCCTTGACTTGTAGATGAGGTGGGCGATGAAGATGACGCCACTGATGTGTGGTGCTGGAGCCCTTAGCGTGAACCCCGGTGATGGTTGAGGATGGCGGATGTGCTGGCATGGTTGAAGGGAGAGAGAGAGATAGAGATGAGGAAGATGAAGCTGATGGAGCAGGGGCGGTGGGTCGAGTTTCTCTATTATTTCGGGGTTGAACGTCGAAAGAGAGGAGAGAGAAAGATGAGAGTTAAAAGAGGGGGGAGTTGGGTCATGTGAGAGGCGCGTGGGGGCGGCTGGGTAGAATTATTTTAGGTTTTCCTTTTATTTTTATTTTTTTCCTTTTTCGTTTGGACTAAACAAAAATGGGCTTAAGAATTTTTGGGTCGAGTCAATTCGGCCTAATCTCCATTTCCGGCATTTTTTCATCCTTTTCTTGTATTTTTTTTCCACATTTATTCGAAACCTACAAAACAAAATAAAATCAAATAAAATTCTAAAAATAACGATTACAACGAGCATAAATCAGGTATAGAAGTATCGTAAAAGTAACACATTTTTGCCACGAACATTTAGGTAGTGACATAGATAATCTTACAATTCCTTATGAGGAAATTGATGCCTAAGTAGGCTCTATTCAATATTCATCAAGCACTCTATAATACAATCCCTCTGATGACGTAATTAGTAATGTGGACCACTGTGATGATCTCTATCATGATTCAAAGAAGGGCGTGATGATGATCCAGAAGAGAAGGACACCTGAGAAGAGTCATCTTGGGGGTTAAACGGCATCAAGTTCCATAACCAGTTACATCTCCAAAGGAGTTGGTTTTTTGTAATAACTAATGATGAAGGACCAAATGTTGTGCTGGTCCCACCCTACTAAATTCAAGGACATTGAAGAACGATGGTGTGGACTTGCCCTCTTGGATGTCCATACGAGTACGTGTTAGCGTAAGTTCCCTAAGATACATAAGTAGATATCTTAGTTTTGGATTATTTTAAACCTCGTTATGAGGGTTGGTGATATTCTTGGATGCTATATTGAATGTGTTCCTCACTGAACCTATGATCTAAGGGTTAACAAGTATAATATATTGTGGTGTTATGGGATCTTGTTACATATGATATGTGTAGTACAGTGAAGAGGCCAAAAGAGCTATTTGTTATTTGAATTGATTGTGAAGGCGCCATTGGATTATGCCTATATAATATGGACAATTACATAGCTCTTATAAGGTAACCTAAAGTGACATTGTTGTTACACTGTTGTATAATGTGAGGTAAAAGAATAGAACTGATTGGTGAAAATAGGAATTCTCTTTAGAAAACTCAAAATATAAACTTCAAATAGTGGCATCATAAGAGGTCTAAAGCAAAAGTGTTAAACTTAGTCCCAAGAACTGATGTGAGAAGGATTATGTCTAATATGGGGGAACACCTTAAGACCTTTTAATGAGTAACTCTGGTCCAGTGCTGCCTATTATTTGAGTTAGTCCAATGATAAGGCAAATGAAATAAAATTTCCTAAGGTTCATAATTCTACATTGCTCCAAGGTCATTTTTTCAAAGAAGTGAATGCGCAGGTTTTTGGTCTTGGTATACCTTTCAGTATCCTCTAAAATAGAAGGTACATTTCATTGCATGTGTATGCTGCTTGATTAGAGAGTTTGCTCTTTGAGGACTTTGGTTAAGAAGTTAAATGACCCTTGACCTAGGTGGGGGGTTCTACCAATGTCTTTGCAAACAAAAAAGAAGTTTGAAGTTCTAAAACGGCTACAAGAAGATGTCATTTTGCAATATGCATTAAAGATCATAGAGCTACATGGTTTTATGCTTCAGTCCATTGCTATTAGAAGATTGAAGGGAATTCATTCCAAGAAGGTGAAATCACAATTGAAGAGGATGTCCATCCATTCATTCACCATCAATAAGGTGACCAAATTTAAAGCTTTACTGTTAATATAACATGGATTGTTAAGGAAGAAGAAACTTTTTACAACAAGAAATAAGTAACCAAATGAAAAGAGGTTAAAGGGACAACCACAACTTTGTCATGAGCATAAGAAAGCTGATCCACATAGCACACTCTTCTTGAGAGTGTGAGGTAATTGATGGAGAAGTTGCATTAAGAATAGTAGTTTTTAACATGATGTAGGGTAAATGACTACCCTCTACCACACGTCAAAGGAATGCACTATGGGAACTAAAAAGGGTACTAGATTTTAAGCGAAAACCAAGATATTTTGACTAAACACTATAGAGGAACCACTTAAGATCAACAAGAAACATAGAATCAACTTCTTAGGAATATTTTTTAAGAAATTTTATGTGGTAAGTGGAGGTTGAGGCTGCCGGCAATGTTAGCCAATAGATTAATAAACATATAGTCCTATTGTGGTACTTCTTTGACTCTACGTCGAAAACACCATTTTAATATTTCTATTTTGTTTGACTGCAATGTTGAAAATGCTAGCTCTAATAATCTAGAATAGCTTAAAGATTATAATAATCTTAGTTCTTGATATGTCTTATTTGTTAGCACTCTTTTTCGGAAAGATTCAAAATATAATGGGCAGAACATTGTGTAAAGAGTATCATGTTTTTACTTCAAGTGACGATTCTCTAGTGGACATTTATGAATTTGATATGATTCTGGGAATAGATTGGTTATTAGGGCTCAATGCCTAATTATTTCCCTAAGAAGAAGGCAATCTTCAATTGCCTAGACCTAAAACAAGTGCAATGGAATCGTATCAAGGTTGAAGCTAGGTTGATATCAACAATGGAATGCACTACAACTATTGGGTTGAAGATATAAGGAGTTCATATATAATACAATGCATATTGCAATGGACTCAGCTATCTTTCAATCTTCATAAGAGGATATCCCAATTGTGTATTCATTCATTGACAGTTACCTAATGAGATCTTATTTTCAATTAGCATATTGCAATCAAGGGTGATAGAGTACTACAAGCTCTACTGACAAAGGACAGAAAGACCAAAGGGGGAAATTAGAGAGCAAAGAATGATATTAGATAGGGAACAGGGAAATTTAGAGAGGAAAAGGGATGAAAAGAAACATCATTTACTATAATCACTCAATTCAACTTTAACCCAATGATTTAAATGAGGATCCAGATCCCCTTATTTGTAAGAAAATAACTTTGGCATCTTAACAGGAAAATGACAAAATAACTAACTTTTTCCCCAAGTGACCTCTTAAAACTCCTTTTGCAACTAAAAATCCCAGACCATATGATATCTCTACTTGTTCTTTCTACATTGCTTCCTAAAATATGCCCTTGTGATTCTATCATTTCTCCCTAACTTAGAAACTCACCCTTAGAGAATTGTCATGAAGGTACACATCAAGCAAATCAAGCTGGCAAGATCAACATTGAGCAAATAAAGCTGGCAGGTTCAAAATATGTCCTCTAGTAGTATGGTGAGTACCTAAGAGAAATTCCATGCTAAGGTTTTTCGAAGGAGTGTATAGGACTATGTAAGAATGTTTAAATGGAGTTAGTCACTTTGATTAATTCGTGTGAAGGCAACTAGAGTTTCAAAGTGGGGGAAAATATTGATGTCCATGTGTACTCAACACCCGATCAAGAAAAATTGCACTCATGTGTAAGGGTTTTGTGAGAGGGCATTGATATTGGATAAGTCATGGTGAAGTAGAAACTCAATAACATGATCTTGGTTACTCTACTAGCAAAATATTCCAAGCTAGCGATTCAAGTAACTGTGGTTACTTTGCTACAATAAATCCTATGTAGATCGCATGGAGTGTATGGTTAATAATGCAATATTAGCAAACTAAAATATAAAGGATGAAGAACCAAACACTTGTCAAAAGCCCTTCTATAATATGGTTCAACTTACTCAACAACCCATATATGATAGATGTACCACCTACAATGAGCCCTCTGCTTCCATTAGGCTGTTGAGTATCAAGTCTAATTATAACATGTCATATATTTGTTTCAATAAAGTAGTTCAATTAACGAAATAGATGTACCCTCCTCACAACCGCGTGTTAAGTAACTGTGGTCAGATAAAGAAGGTTGTTAAAGATTTTACCAATAATGTGATGCACATTGATTGTTGCCGTAAATTTGAATACTCTTTTTCAAAGAGGACTCAAGCGTCGATCCTTACAAGTTTTATAGGCTTATGAAATGGAGGCAATAATCACAATAGAGAAATCAAAGCTCATTACCATATGCAAGGATACTAAATTTGTCACTGAAATCCTAGCCAACCATTCCTGCCCATCCCAGTTATCTGTGCCCTTTCAAAATTATGTTTTTTGTCTCTAAGCTTTTAGCATTGCCCATTTCATCGACGGACTAATGATGTCGCTCATTACGATGTTGAATTAAAAAATATGCCGCTATTTAGTATTTTCTACTGTCATTTTCGTTGCTATTTGGGGGGTTTTGTAGTTGATATTACTAGAAACATTAAAGTCGATGTCCTATGGAATGACTGACATTCATAAAGTTTGTTTTAGAAAAATGGAACTTGTTGGATCTACGAAGAAATACTGGCAAAGTGTCCACCGAAAGATAGATTATTTAGATGAACCTCCCATAATATTATGGGATGAAATGAAATGGATAATGACTGGAAAATATTTACCTTTATTCCATAAAAGGCTAATGATCAATGATTGTTTGAATTTGAAACAATCTACTTGTATGTCCAACTATTATGCTGAAGATGAGGACATGAAACCTAAGTGTGCAATTAGAGAAGAATAATGGATAACTCTGGCAAGGTTCATTAATGGACTTTTATATGATCTTAAAGGAGAGGTGAGCCTATAACAACCTGATTCTTTAATGGATGCTTATCAAAATGCCCCAGAGATAGAGAAGTACAAAATCCTTTCTGTTCTTCAAGGTGGACTTCCCAAGCCAAGGAGTCTAAACCCTCTAAGACTGTCACATTTTAAATTACCTCTTTCTTTGAGAAACCATCCCATTCTTCTAGGAGCAATGCCGTGCCTAGATAGCTTGCGACTCTACTAAGGGTGGCTCCCTTACCTTGCCTCCAGTTCACTGTTCTTCATTTTCATTAATGATGTGTCATAGGTGTCATAAGAGAGGTCACCTAGCCTCTCGTTGTCCCGATTATGCCCTTATAATAACATCAAAAAATATTGAAGAAGATAAATCAATAGATAAGATTGTTTATCTAATTGCTGGTGATACTACTACTACGCATGAGTATGAAGAAATCGTAAATGTACTAGGCTTCTCTCCTTTTGCCAATGTCCTGGCTAACCTATAGGCCATTTTAACAGTGAAATCACCCTCTTTAGTGAATTTCCAAATGAGCTCATCATCCCCCTCGAACACTCCAATAGGCATGATAAGGATCTCTTTGTCTTGTTGGGAGTTAAAACACGGCTCCACTAAATCTTTCCTCCACATACAGCTATCACGATCAACAAGCTCCCAGACCAAGGCGTTTTGACTAAGGAATACAGGGGGGTTAGCACCTTGCACTCATATGTATAGGATAGCCACTGATAATGTCAAACTTTAATCTTCACCCTATTCCCCACCCTCTGTTGAGATCCCTTTACCAGAAGATCCCTGGCTCCTAATATACATCTCTATGTGTAGCTGGGTTGATAACCCTTTTTGGCTTGCCAAAACTCACATCAAGGAGAGTACTTAGCCTTTGGAGCCCGTGTTGTAGTGAATCGAAGGCTTGTATCAACCTCTAACCTAGCTTAGCAAGTGGGGCTTTATTAAAATAACACAAATTATGGAAGCCCACCCCCCCTCTTTTTTGGGTTACACTAAGTGTCCCAGCCAATCCAAGCTATACTTTGTTTATCAAGATCTTGCCTCCACCAGAACTTATGGCACAACCACTTAATGTGATCGCACATGCTATTTGGTATCTCAAAACACTGCATGGCATATGTAGGAATAGTTTACACTATCGCGTTCGAAAGCACTTCTCTTCCCGCTCTCAACAGGAGCCCCTCCTTGCATCCTTTGAGCTTCTTCCACACCCGCTCTTAGATATTAGTAAAAACTGCTTTCTTTAACCTACTAATATAAGTTGGCAAGCCAAGATAGCAATTATGTGTTTCTACTACCTTCAAACCAAAACTCCCATAGGGCATCTCACGCCCTTGATCACCCACATTTCGGCCAAAAAAAACCTCATCCAAATTGACCAATTGTCCAGAAGCAAGTTTATATTGTTGAAGGATGTGAAGTAACTACAAGGCTTCATAATGAGTGGCATGCACGAATAATAGGTTATCATCAGCAAAGAATAGGTGACAAATAGAAGGCACATTCCTGGCGATTTTCATCCGGTGGAATAGTTTTCTACTTTCACTATCCCGAATTAAAGTCGGCAAGCCCTCAATACACAAGAGAAATAGATAGGGGGAAATAGGGTCCCCCTAACGGGTCCCCCGATGAGGCATAATCTCTAGGGAAGGGTACCTATTGATCAACACCAATAAGGAAACCATTCTCACACATCTTATAACCACACCAATGCAATTCTCCCCAAAACCTAATGCCGTCATCAGATTATCAATAAAGTGCCACTTAATACGATTATAGTTCTTACTAATATCTAATTTAAGAGCCATGTGACCTTTTCGAGTGCTCATCTGTCTCTCCTTCAAGTAATGGAAGTGCTCAAAGGCCAATAAAACATTATCCGTAATAAGCCACCCAGGGATGAAAGCACTCTAAGTCTCACAAATGATGTCAGGGAGACATTCCTTGATTCAATCGGCAAGAGTTTTCGAAATGATCTTATAGATTACATTGGAAAGTGTAATAAGTCTAAATTCTATAGCTTTTGTGAGGGTTTTAATTTCGGAATTAGAGCTGTAAAAGTTTGGTTGACACATTTGGGTGATACCCCATCATTCAGAACACTAAACACAAAATTTCATCACTTCCCCACCACTTATATGCCAAATATTCTGTTAAAATAATGCAGGCGCACCATCCAATCTCAGAGCTTTTGAAGGGTGTATTTGTTGGAGAGCTGCTAGCACTTCCTCCCCAATAAAGGGCCTGGCCAATGCTTCATTCATTTCATTTGTGACTCTGGGTTAGGCAACCTTTGTCATAATAAGCACATCTATGTTGTCCTGGGCAGCAAATAAATTCTCAAAGTATTAGGTAAACACTAGCTCTATATCATTGCGACCATCCTTCCATACCCAACTAGCATCTAGAGTCTTGGTGTTGACAAGTAACGGTCACAACAATGACCTATAATCTCATAATTGATTCGGCTATTACAATAGAGATTAATTCTGTATTAATCAATAATAATAAGCCATTAATTCCTGGATTCGTTTTAAGGCTATGTGCCACTATAAAAGGAGGTGTGGATTAAGGAATAAGATGCACAGTAGTAAGCAAAACCATTCCCTATATCAAATCATCTTTTTGCTCTCTCCCTCATATAAATTAGCCATCTTTGAAGGTTCGGGTTTTGAGCATGACCACTTGGTGACTCCGGTAGCCACCAAATTGTGGGTAGCAATCAAGCAGGTGTAAGGTCCATGGAAGAAAGTTTTTGCATCAAGGTAACCTCTAATAACCAACATTGTGTCAAAGCTATGCCTATTTGATGCTAGCCCTAAAATTTATGATTATGCTTAATCTGTGTCATATAACTATATGAATTTGATTCATGCGCTATTGACTATGCGCTAGTATGCCATTCTATGTGATTATGCAAACATGATACTAATGTTAATTTGCAAGAATTTATATGTAACCAAATTCATATAAGTATATGAATTTGATTCATGTGCTACTGACTATGCGCTAGTGTGCCATTTTGTGTGATTAGGCAAATATGATACTAATGCTAATTTGCAAGAATTTATATGCAACGAAATTAAAATGCTAGACTTAATTAATTAATTTCTGTGTGAAAGGAATTAAACATGAGATCAAGCTACTAGTATTGTGAAATAATGTTTGCCAAAAATGATATACTTCTAGAAATCTTGTTTTTTTACATGTATCAACCAAGTCATAGATTTGGACAAAGAAACCCAACCTCTGACCCTCTATTCAATCGACACCCTCATGGACCCAAACCAAAGAGAAGGGAGGAAGAATGTACCTGCAATCCATCAGCACCGCCGGAAGGGGGTGGCGCGTGAGAGTCACACGCCACCAGCGGAAATGATTTTATTCTTTTTCTTCCTCCCAATGTCCTCAAACCTCACCGATCTACTCATTCCCAGCACAATACCACAAAAAAGGCCATAGAAGTTAGGTGTTTAAGTCGCGCACCACCATAGAGGTGGCGTGTGAGGCAAGTAGTCGGCCTCTCGTGCTTCGTCTGTTGCTGATCTATGCAATGATTGTGGTGGCTTTGTCGAAAATACAGTAGATAAAGCCCGAGGGGCTTGTTTGGGCGACGGGTAGGGGGCGATTTGGTCATCTGGATTAGGTGGTGGTTCCCAATGTTCTTTTTCGAGACAACTAAGGTGCAAGGTGTTAAAATAAACATAGGATTCACCAAGTGGGTGGTCAGATCGCAGTAGTGGGCTGAGACCAAGCGGGGAGAGGGAGCAATCAGGGTTGTGAATGAAAGAAAAGAGACAGAGGCAGAGGGTTCTAGATATAGGGACCGAAGAAGGGAGAAAATAAAAATAAATGGAGGGGCCTCGGGTACTAGGGATTTTATCCCTAAAATCCTTCTTCAATCCTTATATCTATATTTCTTGTCTAAATTAAAAACAATTTATCAAGGTTAAAATTTTATTAAGGTTATGATCTGTATGGCATGTTGATTATTTCTTATTTAATTCTTATCGTACAAGTTCAAATAAAATGATTAATATTGTTAATTCTGAAATGAATTATAATTTCAAATTAGTTTTGATTATGAATGTATAAACTTGTTATTATAACATTAACGTGTTTAGTGTTAAAATATTTATTATCACACGCTCATAGATATTTAAACTTGTTCTATATATATCACATAACCTGATATTATGTTGAGTGAATTATCATTATATGAATTAATTTTATATGTATGTATAAATTTCAGTGTACAATTAAAATATAAATTAGTTTTACATGGATTTAATAAATATCTTTGTGATATTTTAACTATATGTGAATCTGTTTTACATTTTAATTGTGGTGCATATGAATGAGTTTTTTTTTATGGAAATGGTCATTAGATTATTTAAATTTCTATTTTCTGGTTGTATGTGATGATTACGAGGCTAGTGAAATTTTCGATTATATGACATGAATGATGAAATTTTAATAATTTAATTACTGAAGAGACACGTCCCTTACGTCGATCTTTTAATACTTGTCAATATGGCAGCAAACAATGCAATGATTGGTGAGTTGTCCACTAGTTAAAAGTTAGATGACTCTAACTATGGAATATGGAAACAGAAGATTCAGTATCTTCTGAACGAGAGGGACTTGTTGAAATACTTGTCGGAAGCCAAGTTTCCACCATCGGACAAGGACAAGGATGGCAAGCCCATTGATACTACTACTGTGCACTATCAAGAAAGCTTACAGGCTTACCATAACTGGTCTAAAAAGGATCGAAGGGCATGCTTTACTATGTTGTACTACATGCACGGTGACCTAATTGGGGATTTTGAGACATGTCCCATGGGTTAGGAGATGTGGGACCAGCCTAAATGCCATTTTGGATAGACATCCGAAACATGACTTCGCACCTTGCAATTAAAATGGATGCAGTGCAAAATCGATTTCAATCGTACCATGGATGAGCATTTACGAATCATGAGTGCCATGATTCGTGGTCGTAAGGCTACAAGTAAGGAAATTTCTGAGGGAAAGCATGTTCTAAATGTGATTCAGGCTATCCCTGATGAATCTAAACATTAGGTGAATGCGAAGTTGGTCTTAACTCTTAAATGAGCATCTAAAGACCTTCGCTGAGATTCAAAGCCACCTCGAAATGGAGGAGGAACCCCTAAAAATTTTCTATACTCCTAATGTGGCTCTTGTTGCCAAGGGAAGTAAGCCCAGAGGCAATAAGAACAATCGAGGTTGGCAGTTTAAGAAAGGTTCACACCCCCCTCAAAAAGATAAGCCAAAGGCTAGGATTGCCAAGAAGCAAAAGGCTAGAGGTAATAGAAAGAAAAATATAGCGTCTATGAAGTATTATAATTATGGTAAGAAACGTCATTATGCTCGGGATTGTCTAGTGCCTCAGAAGGTACCTTTCTTCACTTATTCTCCTAAATTCTGTGTATGTTCTCATGCATTAGTTGCTAATTCTCTTCGTAATTGGATTGTAGATACGGGAGCAAGCAAACATATAGTTTGGGATTAAGCTGGCTTCATGGACTTTTACCCGCTACCCAGTAGGTTCACAATCTGTTATGCTAGGAAACAACAGTGAAGAAGATGTTCTAGGTGTTGGAATGTACCAGCACACATTATGAGGAGGGAGTAAATTGCTCCTATTTGATGCCTCTCTATGCACCTAGGGTGTGAGTTTGCCTTTCGTCTTTAGTTTCTTTAATGAAATCTGGTTTTGGCTTCAATTTTAGTTCTAACGGTTTAAACATTTTGTATGCTGGCAATGTGTTTGGTCATGCTACTTTAAGAAATGATATCCTTGTACTTGATTTGGATAATTATTGTAATAATTCTTCTTCTATCTTTGTCTCATATTTTGATTCAGATTTTGAATTAATTAAGTGGCATGCTAGACTTGGCCATATTGGACAAGATAGGATGAGTAAGCTAGCTAAAGAAGGTCTTTTAGAGTAACTTACTAAGGTTAAGTTACCTAGATGTAAGTCATGTCTAGCTAGCAAGTTAACCACAAAGCTTTTTGGTAAGGTTTTAAGGACGTCAAGCAATTTAAAGCTCATTCGCCCTGATATTTGTGTACCAATGAATGTGAAAGTACATTATAGGGCTTTATATTTTCTCAGTTTTATAGATGATTATTCTATATATGGGTATGTGTACCTATTATCACATCGTTACAAGGCACTCGTGTTCAAATGCTTTGTAACTGAGGTAGAGACCCAGGTAGAATAGAGAGTTTTGACTCTTCAAACTGATGGTGGTCATGAATACCTCTCACATATGTTTCAAAAGTTCTGTGAGAAAAGGGGTATGTGAAGGTAGCTCGCGATTCCTAGCAACCCACAACAAAATGTTATGACAGAGCGCAAGAATCGAACATTACCTAAAATAGTTAGGTCATTGATGACACACGTCAACCTCCTAACTAGTTTTTCGAATGATGTATTGCTTACGGCAGCTTACATTCTTAACTGTGCGCCAAGTAAGAGCGTATCCTCCACTCCATATGAGTTAGGGCATGGTAGAAAGTCCTCCTTAGAACATTTACGGCCATAGGGTTCAGCTGGTTATGTACACAATCCAACTTACAAACATAGGAAACTTGGTCCAAGGGCCACCAAAATAGTGTTCATAAGATATCTCGAACATTCTAAGGGATATGTTATGTTTAGAGAACACCCTAATGGTGGAATAACCGAAATAGATTCAAGTAATGTTGAGTTTCTTGAGGATGAGTTCCAAAGCATTATTGAAATCAAAAAGGACCTATTATTGAATGAGTTACAGGAAGATGATCCTCTATCTATCAGTGAGGATGAGAATTCAAACACTCACCGTGTCATCGAGGATAGTACTCTTCTATTATCTGGAAGAGATGATGAGATTTTAGTTGCCCAAGAGAATCCACCTGGGACTGGGGTTCCTCCTCATTATCCAATCCATAGACATGAGGTTAGTCCACTCATTCAAAACCCCACCTCTCCTCGAGATAGTGGAAGTGGTTCTCCACCAATTGAAGATTCAACACCTCCTAGAAATAAGGGGAGGAATACCTTAATGGGTTAAACCAGGATAGGTCCTCTTCTCTGGAGAAGTAAGCGTAGAAGAATTTTCCGACGATATTTTCAAATCGAGGAGAAAATATACCTATGCACTCCTTTGGAAATAAAAAATCCTATCTGTTTTCAAGAGGCTATTGATTCACTAAACCATAAATATAGGATGGGCAACATAAGGGATGAATTGGACTCTATGGTGAGAAATAAGGTTTGAGAACTTGCTGATCTTCCTCTTTAACGTAAATCGATTGGAAGCAAGTGGATTTTCAAGATAAAACATCGGGATGATGGATCAATCGATAAGTTTAAGGCCTGTTTAGGGGCAAAGAGGTTTACCTAAATTGAGGGGGTAGACTAAGAAGACACTTCTTCTCTTGTGGTAAGAATCGCCTCTATTCGCCTACTTCTGGCCCTGGTTGCCCATTTGAATTTAGAATTATTCAAAATAGATGCAAAGACTGCTTTTCTTCGTAGAAATCTTGAAGGAGTGATCTACATGGATCAACCTAATAGAGTCCCCTCCAGCCAAGATTTAAGTGAAGGTCCAACAAGTCCAGTAACGTCCAATTCAATCTCCAAAGTCCAAGCTATATTCACATTTTGCTAAGGAGTCAAGAGGATGGTCCCGGCTTCCATGACCAGAAAGCACCCGGCTTTATTCATGTGATTTCTTAAGCTACATTGTGGCTTAAGTGTGATATTTTGTATTTTTAGGTTTCCCTAGATGTTACCTTTCAAGTCCAAGCAAGCAAATTCAATATGCTCAGTTAAAGTGAAGAAATCAAGCCATTTTGCCAACCCTATCAGTTTGAGTCCGAAACTGCCCGGGTAAATGTTTAGGTGGAATTCGCTATCTTAAACAAGTCATAACCTTGATTTCTTTGTTTGGGGGGTTTGTGCACATACTAAAGTTTCCTCCGTGGCCTAAAATCAAAATCATGCCCAGTCTTGGTGGGCTTCAAGGAGGGCACAAAATCTGGCAGAAAACAGACTATTGGACTTGGTTGAGTGCTACATATGTTTTCTTTCCTAAGAGCATTTGCTCAGCTACTTGTGTTCTTGTTTACTTCTAATCATGAGTCAAGGCTATAAGAAACACCATCATTGGCTGCAGCAAAGCCTTGAAAAGAGCTAAACCAATGGGAAAACCAAGGAAGATTTGACACCATGTAATCTGATTGGTCAGCCGAAAAGGGGTATCAATTTACAGCTGCTTTGCCCCTCTTTTATCTAGTGTTCTGATGTATTAAGCTAATTAATTGCACTTAATGTTAAGCTTAGTCATTGTTTTACATTACTAAGCTTACAGGTTGTAATTAGCTTAAGATAATCAAGCTATTGTAGTTAGCTTAATTCTAAGCGTGTATTAAGAAAGCTTAAGAGCTTTCCTCCCTTAGAAGGAAACCTCCTACACAACCTAACAGCTTCAGGCCATGTGTATAAGGCCATAGAGACCTCATTTTTGTAAAGAAAAACTGAATAAGCTTTGCTCCCTTTCGTCCCTTAAACACTTAACTTACTTCTCCCTAACTAGGCCGGTTAGAGTCGTGATCAAGTGAGTCATAAGTCTTGATTAGGTGGTGATATATGTATCCTAATTAAGCGTAAGGGCATGAAACTCAAGCTTAATGGTGATATTTGTATCTAAGTAAGAGGTTAGATCACATTTATCCCTCTTTCATTCATGGATTCTCCTTAGACTCACATTTGATTTCAGCTTCCCATCATTGCATTTGCAAGAGATTTGAGTGTTAGTTGAATTCCTTCCTTAGAAAAAAAGATACATCATATTTGGTATCAGAGCTAAGTTTCTCCTCGGCCCGGTATTCCCCTCCACCCTTCTAGAATTTGTTCCCACTTCAAACTCAAACATAAAGCTCATTTTAGTTCAAACACATAGCTGGTTATAAGATGAGTACTAGTACAAGTTTAGATGAAAATTTAAGGCAGTTATGAAGAATTATCAATCCCTCTCAGCCAAAAATGAGATGCTAATAAGGAAAATTGATAAGGATGCTCAACGTGATCAATAGCTCAAAGCTCATAATGATTACTTGAGAAAACAGCTTGGTGCCGTTTTGAAGCAAAAGCAAAAGACGTGCGAAGACCCGCCCCAATCTGATCTTAGAAGGCAAGAATAAGTGCTTAGTCGTAATGTAGATTCGTCTAGTGAGGATGAACCTTTAAGAATGGTAAGACCAGAACTAAGGTTTCAAGCAAACTCTAATGATTTTAGAGTTGAGAATCCCGAGGTTGAAGGCAAGCTTGATCCTAAAGAATTCTTAGATTGGATGCCCATAGTCGAATGTGTTTTTGAGTATAAAGAAGTTCCAGAAGACAAGAAAGCGAAACTAGTGGCTTTAAGGCTCATAAAATATGCCTCCCTTTGGTGGACAAACCTATGTGCCAAGGGGGTTAGAGAAAGGAAAGTAAAGATTTGAACGTGGGAAAAGATAAAGGCTAAGCTTAAGGCTCGATTTCTAGCCCCAACCTACTTTCAAGATAGCTATTCTCAACTCTATAACTTAAAACAAGGTAACCTCAATGTAGAGTAGTACACTTGTTAGTTTGAAAAGATTCTCATTAAGTGTGATCTCTAAGAACCTGAAGAGTGAACTATTGTTATATGCTTAGGAGGCCTTGATCTTAGATATGCTAATGTAGTTGATTTGCAAGCTTATACTACCTTTGATGAAGTGTGTGTTCCTGCTCACAAAGTTGAGCAACAAAAGAAGCCAAGACACCTAAAACACAAAGCCCTTCACCTGGAACCAACCCTTTAACAAGGGGAGTTCCAATCCCATTCACAAGCCCCCAAATCCGTTCCCTTTCTTTTCCCAAAGAACCCAAACTCTACAAAAGATCCAACCCCTTCAAAATAGACCCAATCATGTCCCCATGAGCAATAAGAGATGCTTCAAATGCCAAGGTCTTGGGCATATTGCCGCGGACTGTCCTAATTGTAAAGTAATCACCCTAGCTGAATGGGTAGCCGTAAAGAGGTGTTTGAAGAGGAAGAAAACGGGGAAGATTTTGAGAGTGATCTTAAGGGAACTCAAGAAAAGGTAATGGATGCGGCTGTTGAAGGAGAAATGTTGGTTTTGGGAAGAGTTTTGAGTGGCCAGAGAGGAGCTAAAGACAAGTGAAGAGGGAACATATTCCATTCCCTTTGTACAGAAGGGAAAGTCTACTTTGTTACCATTAATGGATGGAGCAATCCTAATGTAGTTTCTCTTAGCATGATTAAGAAACTAGGCTCACAAACCATGACTCATCCACACCCCTACAATATTCAATGGCTGAATCAAAGTAAGGGCATTCAAGTGAACTCTCGGTGCCTTATTTCTTTCTTTATTAGAAAGAACTATCAAGATGAACTTTGGTGTGATGTTATTCCCATGCATGCATATTATATCTTGCTGGGAAGACCATTGTTATATGACCATAAGGTAAAGGCCTTAAATGATACCAAAGGAATCTGATTTGCTTCTTACTTTCAGTGAGCCATTGCTAAAGGCCTCATGTTATGCATTCAAGGCCTTTGAAGAGTGGATATTGAATATCTAAGATAAACTAGAAGCTCTGTTACCCTCTCACCCTGCAGCCAAAGCACTTGTTGATAACTTCTGTCATATATTCCCTGAGAAGATACCCATGGGTTTACCTTCCAGAGGAGATATACAACAGCATATTAACCTTATTCCTGGTTCTGTCCTCCTAAATAAGCCAGCCTATAGAATAAATCCCAAGGAAACCATGGAGATTCAAAGGCAAGTTGAGGAAGTAATGTTAAAGGGCTTAATCCGTGAGTCCTTGAGTCTGTGTGCTGTACCTACTCTATTAGTTCCCAAGAAGGATGGAGGAATGTCTATGTATGTGGATAGTCGATCCATTAATAAGATCACAATCAAGTATAGATACCTCATACCTAGACTTGAAGATATGCTAGATGAGTTGTATAGGTCTCAAGTGTTTTCTAATATTGATCTTCGAAGTGGTTACTACCAGATTTGGATTGGAGTAGGTAACGAATGAAAGACAGCCTTTAAGACTAAATGAGCGCTTTATGAATGGTTGGTTATGCCCTTTGGTCTTTCAAATGCTCCTACCACTTTCATGAGATTAATGAATCAAGTATTCAGGCTGTACATTGGCAAATTTGTGGCAGTTTACTTCAATGATATTCTAATTTACTTTAAGAATGATAATTTACTTTAAGAATGAGCAAGAATATCAAGATCATCTTACACAAGTCATGCTTGTTCTTGAATGTGAGAAACTATTTGGTAACCTTAAGAAATGTGCCTTTTTCACTCATGAGGTAACATTCTTAGGTTACATTGTTATAGGAGATGGCATTAAGGCAGATGAGAGCAAGATTGAGGCTTTTCGGACATGGCCTATTGCACAAAGTATTCATGATGTACAAAGCTTCCATGGACTTGTATCTGTTTACATAGGTTTATATAGAACTTTAATACAATCATGGCTCCCATAACTAAGGTTATTAAGGGTACATCATTCATTTCGACCCCCAAAGTCCAACCTACCTTTGAAGAAGTCAAGAAAAGACTAACCCAAGCACCCATTCTAGCTTTGTCATGGTTTGAGAAAGTCTTTGAAGTTGAATGTGATGCCTCTGGAGTTGGTAGAGGTGGTGTTCTTACTCAAGAATAGCATTGGAGTCATTATCTTGTTGGACGTGAGTTTATTTTACATTTTGATCAAGAGGCTTTGAAGTATATTCAAGGCCAACATAAGTTAAACTCACACTACGCCAAATGGGTTACGTTTCTCTGATCATTTCATTTCAAAATCAAGCACAAATCTTGAAAGCTCAATCAAGGAGCCGATGCTCTATCCCAAAAGTAATTACTTTTGCTTCACTTAGATGCTTGTGTACGTGGTTTTGAGCATCTAAAGTGCTTATATGCTTAAGATGAAGAATTTGGGAAGTTTTTTTTTTCTAATTGTTTAAAGCACCCCAAAGGTGATTTCTTATATCAAGAAGGATTTTTGTTCAAGGGTATACGGCTATCTGTACTAAGGTGTAGCACGAGAGAGCTCCTTATTAGAGAAGTACATGTAGGTTCATTAGCTAGCTATTATGGAGAAAACAAGACACTTATTATCCTAAGGGGCACTAATATTAGCCACATATGGAGAAGGATGTTCAGGACATCCTGAAAATGTGTTGTACTTGTCAAGTGGTGAAGAGTCATTCTCTACCCCACGACCTCTACACAAGTTTACCTATTCCCACCGCTCCTTGGGGTAATGTAAGTATAGATTTCAATCTCGGTTTGCCTATGACCCAAAGGAGCAAAGATTTTATCTTGGTTGTGGTAGATAGGTGTTCTATGATGTCTCATTTCATTCCATGTAACAAAATAAACGTTGCTACACGCATTACTATGTTGTACTTTAGAGAGGTGGCTAGATTACATGGTATACCTAGATCATTTTTTTTTATTGGGATACCAAGTTTCTTAGTCACTTCTAGATTACATTGTGAGGAAGTTGGGTACTAAACTTAAGTACAGTACCACTTGCCATGCACAAATTGATGGGCGAATTGAGGTTACTAATCAAACCCTAGGGACTCTCCTACAGGCCTTAAGTAAACCTCATGTCAAAGCTTAGGATTTTCTTTTACCCCTTGTAGAATTTGCCTACAACAAAGCTCCTAGCAAGCTGCTGGTCTACCACCATTCAAGGGGGTCTATAGGATCGATCCTAGTAGCCCACTTGATCTTACTCCATGCCATTTGGACCAGAAGCCAAGTGTGGATGTAGCAGTAAGGGTAGAAGAAATCCAGGTGATACATGAATTGGTGAGGACCAGAGTAGAGAAAACCAATGCATTTTACCAAGGTCAAGCCAACAAGTACAGGAAGAAGACGGTATTTTAACTTAGAGACCCCATTTGGATACACTTAAGGAAGGAGAGATTCCCTTCAAAGAGGAAGAACAAGATAATGCCAAGAACAGAAGGTCCATTTGAGGTACTTGAAAAGATTAATGACAATGCTTATAAGGTTGATTTACCAGGTGACTATGGTGTTTCAGCTACATTCAATGTAGCTGATTTGAGCCCTTATCATGCCGATGATTACCTTACTGATTTGAGGATTAAATCTTCTTAAAAAGAGGAGGATGATAGAGTCTACTCAAGCCAAGACTTAAATGAAAGTCGAACAAGTCCAGCAAGGCCCAATTCAAGCTCTAGAGTCTAAGCCATGACTCATATTTCGATAAGGAGTCAAGAGGATAGTCCCGGGTTCTATGATTACAAAGTACCTGATTTTGTTCATGTGATTTCTTAAGCTATATTGTGGCTTAAGTCTGATATTTTTGTATTTTTGTGTTCCCCTAGATGTTAACTTTCAGTTCCAAGTAGGCAAAGTTAATCATGCTCAGTCAAAGTGAAGAAATCAAGCTATTTTGCCAACCATGTAAGTTTAAGTCCAAAACTACTCAGGTAAATGTTTAGGTGGAATTCTCCTACTTAAATAAGTCACAACATTGATTTCTTTATTTGGGGGTTTTGTACACCCTAAAGTTCCCCGCATGGCCTGAAATCAAAACCATGTCCAGTTTTGGTAGGCTTCAAGGAGGGTACAAAACCGGACAAAAAAGGGACTCTTGGACCCGATTGAGTGCTACGTATGTTTTCCTTCCTAAGAGGTTTGCTTAGCTACTTGTGTTCTTGTTTATTTCTAATCATAAGTCAAGGCTGCAAGAAATATCATCATTTGCTGCAAACAAGCATTGAAAAGAGCTAAACCAATTAGAAAACAAAGGAAGATTTGACACCATGCAATCTGATTGGTTAGCCGAAAAGGGGCATCACTTTACGGCTACTTTTCCCCTCTTTTCTCTAGTGTTATGATGTATCAAGCTAATCAAGTGTACTTAATGTTAACCTTAGTCATTCGTTTTGAATTACTACGCTTACGGTTGTAAGTAGCTTAGGATAATCAAGCTATGGTAGTTAACTTAGTTCTAAGCATGTATTAAGCAAGCTTAAGAGCTTTTGTTCCTTAGAAGGAAACCTCTTAAGCAACCTAGCAGCTCTAGTCTGTGTGTATAAGGCCATGAAGAGCTCATTTTTGTAAAGAAAAACTTGAATATTACATTGAATCAGAATTGAGAGCTTTACTCCCTTTCATCCCTTAAACACATAACTTGCTTATCTCTAACTAGGCCGATTAGAGTGGTGATCAAGTGATTCTTAAGTCTTGATTAGGTGGTGATATTTCTATCCTAATTAAGCTTGAGGGCCCTAAACGCAAGCTTAGTGGTGATATCTGTATCTAAGTAAGAGTTTAGATCACATTTTTCGCTCTTTCATTCACGGATTCTCCTTAGACTCACGATTGATTTTAGCTTGCTATCATTGCATTTGGAACTATATTTGAGTGTTAGTTGAATTCCCTCCATAGATACATCACAACCTATTGGTTTTGTATCAAAGGGACAAGAGGATAAAGTTTGTCATCATGTGGTATTTTGGATTCCATGAAGCCATTATCTCTTTCGGCTTAAGCATGGCCTTTGAAGATCACTGTGTGTATGTCAAGAAAACTACAAAGGGGATTATGTTTCTTAGCTTGTATGTTAACGATATACTATTAGCTGAAAACAACATGGAGATGATCCAAACCACTAAGCAATGGCTATCCTCCGTCTTCGAGATGAAGGATATGGGTGAGGCTAGGTATATCCCAAGCATAGAAATAACTCAGAATCGTTCCAAGAAGCCTCTTGGTTTGTGTTAAGAAGCCTACATTAGTAAAATCTTAGAATGTTTTTGAATACATTATTCTAAACCCGTGGATACTCCAGTTGAAAAGAGTCTAACCTTAAGTCTCAACCAATTCCCTAAAACAGACAAAGAAAAGGAGAGTATGAACAATGTTTCTTTTGCAAGTGCAGTGGGAAGCTTAATGCATATCATGTTATGTACACGACTAGACATTTTCTTTGCAGTTGGTTTGGTAAGTCGCTACCAAAGCAACCCGGAGCATGATCATTGGCAAGCCGTCAAGAGAATCTTTCAGTGCCTACATGGTGCAAGTGATCTAGTCCTTTGCTGCCAAGGTCGAGATCTTAAGTTAAGAGGATATTTGGATGTCGATTGTGATGGCAATTTGGATGAACCCAGGTCTACCTCAGGATACGTGCTCACCCTATACGGGGTGGCCATATCTTGGTGCAGCGGGAAACAAAACTGCATAGCACTTTCGACTATCGAAGTAGTGTATGTTACTTACTACCTTAGCACTTAAGAGGCAATATGGCTGATGGGTTTTCTCTAGGATCTCAATCTCACTCATAAAGTTGATTATTATGTAAAAATGATATGTGACAATACTGCTGCTACCCAATTTGCTAAGGATTTGAAGTTCTACAGGAAGACTAAGCATATTAAGAGGCACTATCATTTTGTTTGAAATGCCATAAAATAGAAAGAAGTTTCCATTAAGTATATATCTATAAGTAGGATGTTAGCATATTCTTTAATTAAGCCTATTTCCAGAGATGATTTTAAAGCTCATCACGATTTGCATAGGGCTTAGTTTTTAGATGTATCTAAGTGTATGATGGACATGTTTTTCCTTATACTAAATATTTATGAAATAAAGAATGATGTTTCTTTTCAGATGTTCACAAATATACAAGTGCATTATAAGGCACAATATAATGTCACCAAGCTTTTTATTAGCGCAGTCACACAAGCGATTACCCTGTCCCTTAAGTAGCAGGCAGGATGAGATTGAATCATATTGGGAAGAGGTGTACATTGTTGATTACTTATACTGGGACTGTATGAATAGAAGAATACATTTGCCTTAGTAAGTATAAGATGAAACTCGAGGAAGTCGAATATGAAATACATTTTCATATCGAAGCCTTATAGTCAAATCTTGAGTGCTGAGGTTAACATTAGGTATGTTGATCTAGTAACTCGGGTTGGTTTTTTAGGTAAAAGTCAGACTTACAATTCACATTCCATAGAAGAGTAACATGCCTAACTTAGTGGTAGCTATACCATGACACACCCTCATACTACGTGTGCTAAATGCCGACCTATTTGATGAGTGACAAGCAAGTTCCCTTATCACTGTGTGACCCTCATTGGCAATACTCTTTAACTTAGAGTTATAATATGAAGTCAAAGCATGATGTTGGTACTTTAATGTATTTTTCTAAGGGCTAAGATATATACAGTCCAGTGGAATACATTAGGAAAGAAGTTATGTTATGATTGACTATTTTTCACTGCTTAAGAAAAAAATCATTTCCCCCTCACCATATCTAGCCCGGGCGATTATAGTCAATATATAATCAATTGATATATCAGGCATAAAGGGACAATGTATTCCATTGGTAATGTTTTTAAATAATTTGGGGTATTGGTATTTTGCGAAACTGTGATATCAGTTAGATAATGACTTCACATAACATTGCGGTTTTTGGTCGCACGGTCCATTCCTAGTATGAAGCATCAGGAAATTTGCTAGCAAAGAGATTCATGACCTTTGTGACCCAGGGTGAGCTGTTAACCAGTAACTGTCACAATAATGACCCACAATCTCATAATTGATTCAATTGTTATAATAGAGATTAATTCTGTATTAATTAATAATAATTAGCCATTAATTCCTTGATTTTGTTTGAGGCTACGTGCCACTATAAAAGGGGGGTGTGGATCAAGGAATGAGATACACAACTACAAGCAAAACGATTTCCCAGATCTAATCATCTCTTTGCCCTCTCCCTCACATAACCTATCCATCTTTGAAGGTTCAGGGTTTAAGCATAACTACTTGATGACTGTGGTAGCCACCAAATCGTAGGTAGCAATCAAGCAGACATAAGATGCAGGCAAGCAAGTTTTCGTACCAAGGTAACCTGTTATAACCAACACTTTGAAATTTTATTTCTAAGCTTTCTTTTACTGGCTTTCTCATGAAAAAAATGAGTATTTTTGTTGTCTTCATGCAGCCAATCTTGCCAACTCCTTTGAGCCAGCATAACCTCCTCTTTTGCTTTTAGCTCCTCTATGCCAAGCATCAACACTCTAATTTCATCAAGTACTTGTGAGGTGTGTCCTTCCTTCTACCGTTACTCCAGGTTTTTTTCACTTCTCCTGAATTTCATCGTTAAGGCCCTTTGTGGAGATAGTGAAAGAACTACAAAGGGCATTGCATAAGAGAGCCATCTTCTCTTCCATGCGAAACACACAACTACCCCGCTATGTTTCTCGAATTTTTTGCTCACACATCTTGTCCTTATGCGAGACCTTCTCAAATTGACATGGCCTCTCCTTATTTCTTCTCAAGGGCATTGTTATGTTCTGCTTTTGGCATTCAAGAACAATAGGGAAATAGTCCGATCTCCTCTTTGGCAAATGAAGAACCTTGTTACATGCAAAGACCCGTAGCCAACTTAGAGTGGCTACAAATTGGTCAAGCCTCTCTTTAATATTGCCCTCTCCTCCCTGCTAGTTTCTCCATGTGAGGAAACTCTCTGCATAGCCCACATCATTGAGATTGCATTCCCCTTAGAGCATTTATAAAGCCTAGCACATTTTCCTCACAGGAAAGATTACCACCTCTTTTCTCATCATGTTCCAGTATACCATTAAATTCCCTACAACACAGCCATAGACCATCATCTTCCCTAAGGCTTTGTAGTAAGCTTCATGTTTGATGCCTTTGTTCACTTTCAAGATGCCCATAAATACTAGTTAGTCACCATGTAGAGCGGTCACTATCATAGCACATCATGTGAGACCTAGACTTAAGATCCAAGTCTATAGTACTCTTCCACAACAAAGCAAGGCCTCCACTTCTTCTCTACCCTTCTCCCATACAGCTGACCAAAACTCCATGTTCCCACTAAAACATATTTTTTGCAGCAGCGAACTCCCCTCCTTGAGTTTGCGTTCAGAGAGGAAAATGATGTTAGCATCTTTGTCTTCCAAGAGGCATTTCAAGCCTCAAACTATCCGTGGGCTACCAAGCCTATGATAGTTCCAAGCTATGACCTTGAAGGGCTTTTGAATAGTGGTGACAGAGGGTGTTTATGCAGGATTGGGTTTAGCTTAGGATGGAAACTTGCTATGAGGCCAATTTGATAGAGATTAGAAGGAAAAAATAGGAAATTACAAAGGGAAAAGGGAAATTAGAGAAGAAAGAGTGAAACTTAGAGAGGCCAACGTAAATAAAATCTTTAATTACAATCACTCACTTCAATTGCCTTCAATGATTCAAATATGGATCTACTAAGGTGATCAAAATCAGTTAACTGAAAATTTCTTTAACTGAAAATCGTTTAACTGGAAACTCGGTTCGCAAAAATTAGGAACTGAAAATAGAGCTGAAATTTTCGATTAGCCGTTTTTCGGGTAATCGATTTTTTTTGATTAGCGAAAAATACAAACCATAAATTAGCCAAAAATCTGATTAACTAGTTTTGGTTTAGTTAACCGCTTTTTCGGTTCAGTTACTAGTTAACCACCAATATAAAATGTAATTTTTTATTTTTACTCCGTTTTTTATTGAATTTAACTGTTTAAGGCACAAAATATAAAATATTAATATTGAATATTTAATCTTATCTTTTTACAATAGTAAAATCTACATTTAACTAATATATAATTAGCCATATTTTTTAAAAAAGTGGAAGCTTTAGATTCAATTAACCATTGTTTAGTCGTGCAGTTAACCGAATTTCAAATTACCAAACTGAAATCGAAAAGCTTTCTGGTTCAGTAACTCGAACCGATTAACTGGTTTTTTGATTTTTCGATTCCGTCTTTCGAATTTAGTTTGTTTTACTCACCCCTAGGCTCCACAACACGTTGCCAACAGAAAAAGAATCCTAGCATTTTAACGAGAAAGGGACAAAATTAGCAACTTCTTCCCCAGGTAACCTTCTAAAACTTATTCTGTAAGTAAAAATCCTGGACCACATAATATCTCCTATTAATCTTTCTAAAACTTCTTCCTAAAATATGCCGTTGTGATTCCATCATCTACCAATCCAACTCTCCTTGCCAAATAACACTAGCAGAGTTCAATGAACTAAAATTCCAAGTAGAATATGAAGTTTACAGTAAACTTAGCACATGATCTTGAGGAATCATCCTCAAGATTATTAGGCATTTATGTCTGAGGATGGAAATGATCTAGCAGATGTCTAGAGATTGACCGGTAAAAAAGTTCCTATCCATTGGGAATAAAAGTTTAGTCCCATTCTGGTGTGTGCTGGAAAGAGTGTTGTGACTAGTTTGTGTCATGAGGCACATTGAAGGTGTTCGTTATTACTATTTGGAAAATACCAATCTTTAAAAATGGCTACATATTATTCAAAAATGTGATACAAGTGCTAGATAATTGCTTTAGGATTAGAGGTTTTTCTGTTTTAGTTATTTAATTTTCTGTCAAGGAATTCTAGATTTTAGGGATGTGATTTGCTGGCTTATTGAGTTTCTTTTTCAATTTTGAGTCATGGCATAGTGGTTGCCAAACTTAGGCTATGTTTTCTATTTAGCTTAACTATTTAAACATCACATGCTAAATGGAAAAATTATCTCCCTTTGCGGCATTCCTGTAGCTTCACTCTAGGTAATTTTTCTCTGTTTTTCTATTTTTCATATATTTTTCTAACAAATTAATGTCAAAGCTCACTTCTCAATAGATCTATGAAAAATAGAAGCTGAGTCTAGCTTCTCTCAAATCGCTCCTCCAGCATTTGATGGAGAAAACTATCATCTATGGGTTGTAAGAGTGTAGACCTACCTGGAGGCTCTTGACTTGTGAGATGCTGTGCAACAGGATCACGAAGTTCCTCCTTTGCCTGACAAACCTACCATGGCCTAAATCAGAAACAATAAAGATAGAAGAACCAGGAAAGCAAAGGCCAAACGGTGCCTGTTTGTAGTAGTTTTAATAATAATTTTCACAAGAGTTATGTCTCTGAAAATGGGAAAAGCTGTTTGGGACTACCTGAAGGATGAGTATGCTGGAGATGAAACGATATACGGGATGCAGGTGCTGAATCTTATAAGGGAGTTCTCAAGATGTTGAAGATGCAAAAGTCTGAGACAATCAAACAACACTCAGACAGAATGCTTGGCATAGCGAACAAGGTCAGGTTACTTGGCACCAAATTTGCTGACTCAAGAATTGTTCAAAAAATTCTTGTAACAGTGCCTAAAGTATATGAAGCATCCATAACCACCTTGGAAAACACAAAGGATCTGTCGAAGATCACTTTGGCAGAGCTTTTAAATGCCTTGCAGGCATTAGAACTACGTAGGCTCATAAGGTAAGAACATATAGTTGAAGGAGCTTTACCTGCCAAGCATTAGGATGCAAGCAAATACAGTAGGAAAAATGATAAGAAAGCATCAAGCTGTGAAAGCACTGGGAACAACCAAAACTACAGCAAGGGTAGAAGTTCAAAGCGAAACTATCCACCTTGTCGGCATTGTGGGAAACTAGGACATCCTTTATTCGAAGGTTGGAAGAGGTCAAATGCAAAATGTAGCAAATGCAACCAAATGAGACATGAGGCTATAATTTGGAAAAATAAATCCCAAAAGCAAGAAGTAGAAGCCTATGTTGTAGGTAATGAAGAAGAAGAAGAAGAAGATCATATTTTTATGGCACAGTGTTTCGCAACCAAGAGTTCTTCTGAAGCTTAGTTGATTGACAGTGGTTGTACAAACCACATGACATATGATGAAACCCTCTTCAAAGACTTGAAGAAGATCACAAAGATCAGAATAGGGAATGGTAGCAATATTCCTACAAAAAGGAAAGGAATAGTTGCCATCACAACACATGCAGGTACAAAGACAGTTTATGATGTTCTTTATGTACCTGATGTTGACCAGAATTTGTTAAGTGTGGGTAGGCTTCTTGAGAAAGGATTCAAAATGTACTTTGAATATTCACATTGTGTCATTTATGATCCCTTTGTTCATGAGATATTAAGGGTTAAAATGAGAAGTAAAATATTTTCATTTGATCCAATGGAGGAGGAGGTAGCATACTATAATGACAGTAATGGTACTGAGATTTGGCACAAAAGACTTGGTCACTGTCACCTTCAAAGAATTTTGAGGATGAAGAAAATAGAGATGGCAAGAGGGTTACCGCAATTTGCTAACCACTTACCGAATTGTGCTGCTTGTCAATTTGGTAAACTAAAGAGAAAATCTTTTCCTAAATCAGCTTGGAGGGCATCTCAGAGGCTGTAATTAATTCACACTGATGTTGGAGGACCTAAAGAAACAATCTTTGAAAGGTAATCATTACTACATGATAATTTCACAAGAATGTGCTGGATTTTTTTTTCTTGAAATTCAAGTCAAAGGTGGTTGAAGTTTTTTGGAAGTTTAAAAAATTGGTGGAAAATTGAAGTGGCTCCGTGTAAAACCTCGGAAATCCAATATGAGGAATTATGTGATGTTGGCCGACCTTTATAATCCAAGTTAATGTGAAAGATTTTTCCTCCACAACTTCCTTTCAAATTTTACCTATTCAATAAAAAGAATGGGTTGAAAATTTTAGTCGGGTTATATTCCCTCGATTTATTTGTTATTTGATTTATTATTTATTTACCTTCCTAGACTTAATTATTCATTTACCTATTTATATTTAATTCTTAGTGGACTCCCTAATGGGTTAATTTCTTCTAAATTTAACCTTTGGCCCAAGACTATTGTTTTTTTTTTCTTCTTTCAAATTTTCCGTCCCTCTTTTTACCCTAGCCACCCCCTTTCTTCTCTCTCTCTCTCCCCTCCTCTCTCAACCTCACCCCTTTCTACCTCTCTCAATCTCACGCCTCTCTTTCCTTCCACCACAATAGCAGCCGCCACCTCATAACACCATCGCTGCCCTGCCACCGCCGGTAACCACCAAGCAGCTGCCACTCTGTCTCTCTCCCCCTTCCTTGCTTGTGGTAGGTGGAATGCACCCCATGGACCCCTACACATACAAGACCTAAAAGCTAGAGTTTTTAATGTCTTCGTCAACATTTTATGGTTTTTGGATTAAGAAAAAAAGTGTGCAAATTTTAATACAAGTTTTACAATTTTTTCAAATTTTAATCTTCATGTGTGTGATGATTCAATTGCTCTTCTCCTAACACCGAATCAAGGTGAGCATAATAGTCATATTTGATATTCGTTTTGGTTAAAATTAGAAACCTTGCTTTGACTTGGATTAGTAGGGGGCTTAGGATCATTAAGATCAATGTGGGTAGTCTTTGATTAGTTGTTATTAAAAACATGGCCTGAGCACACTTTAGGGTTAAGGATTTTAGACAGAATGTTACTGGAGATAGAGTATACCTCAACTTTAAAACTTTGCCCATGGGGTTGTACCAATCCTAAAACTATGAAAGTTTTATGGTAGTTAGGTCAAGGTGTTCTCTACTTACAAGTTTTGAATTGTTAGAATTGGACTTAAATTGAGCAAGTTATGGGCAAATTACTAGGACTATCTAGATCAGGACAGCTTGTGGCAGGGTAGAAGTTTTGAGGTTTTCAACCTAGTATTTGGCAGATTTAGGAGAAACACTGAATATAGAACTTGTAGGGAACGATTAAGCTTTCGCAAATGGGTAAAATCTTTGAGTGTCGACGTCAGGATCTCTAGTTATGGCATCTGCAAGTCGGACATAGTTTTGGACCTGCACTAGACATTGAAATAACCACATTGAAAATTTCCAAGGGTGTCTAAAACTTGTAGAAAAATTATTTTAAGCTAAGGATGGGCTATAGACATGGTTCATAGGATTTGGACTAAGTACAGATGCTATTTTGGTTCAGGTGCTGATTATTAGGCCAAATTAAGAAACCGAGCCCGTAATTTTACGAATTTCCATGTAACAATTATGCCATAACCCTTCCCCAAAGTTATTTCGCAAAATGTGATTTGTGAGCATGTATAAAGGTTGTTGAATGTGTTAGGTGTTAATGTGCGGGGGATCTCTCCGGGTGATTTTGTAATGAGATTTCACCTATGTTTTACGTTGACAAGTTTTGTTAAATTAGTAAATGTGTAGGTAATGGGCTGATTGTGTTGCAAAAACAATGGTGAAATGCATTGGGATTTGATTGGGTTGGGTTGGAATATGCATGTTGATTTGAAATTTAAGAGCAAGTATGAATGTATAAATAAATGCCTTCTAGGTGAGACTGTGAGCTATGTTTATGTTATTAAAGGCCATTAGCCTTCCCCTGGTAAAATTGCATGCATGTGAGCGGCCACATGCCTTTTTGGGACATGGGCCATGCTAGCGGTAACTGTCCATACTGACGATAGGCCAGGGTATGATTAAGCGGAAACCATCCAAGTCAACGGCAGGCCAGGTTAAGGTTAAGTGGTTGCGTTAAACCCAACTATAGGCCATGAGACCCAGTAGGGTTGCTCACCCTTAAGAACCTAAAAATTTATAAAAGAGACTTGCATGGCTGTATGCCACTACTGAGAATGTATAAGTGTGGTATGTTTATCTTCCCCACCCCTAAAATGGTTTGAAATGAATTTGTGTGCGTGTTTTAACTGTTAGGGGTGGTTGTTATTGAGTTTATCTCATTTTGTAAAATGTTTTGTTTTCAGGTGAAGTGTAAGAGCATTGTGATGGTAACCCGATTTACAGCGAGGCTGCATTTTCATGTTTAGTTGGATTGGGACAAGTACCTGGTTGTGCTAGTTAAGGATTGTGTTTGAATTAGTCACTACCACATTTATGTTTGTATGTTAAGTTCATGTTATAAATTTAAGTATGGTTTTGGCTTAAATGTTTGACTGATACTTAGCTTAGTATTTCAAAGAAGGAAATACGGCGGTAACACCCCATATAGGTTTTTCTAATGCCACAGACGTTAATATTAGTAATAAAGAAGAAATTAGAAATTCGGGGTGTTACAAAGTGGCATTAGAGCTCAGGTTGATTGACCTAAAGGCTCACCTAAAAGATTGTAATCAAGAGTCAAAATTTAAAATTTAACAATTTAAAACTTGTACACTTAAGGATTGCTCGGAGTGTGAGCATAGGACGGGAAAAAGGGGAGCATGTTTGCATATGTTTGCTTAATAGCAAACGTGTATCTGATGTGGATCTGTTAATGTCCATGATGAATGTGGCTCGCCATTATGGATGTGCGAGGTGGTAATGCCATTATCTGAGGATGGAAAAGATGCCTGGAGTTAGCTTAGAAAGCCACTTAAAGCGAATTGAGACCTTAATCCATGGGAGGTTATTGGGCATTCCGAACGACTACTTAAGATTTGATCACAATCATGCCTTATTCTTCCTTTTGACTCTCTCTAGTGACCCACTGTGGCGTTATAGGGTTAAGAAGCTACCCTAAGACTAGGTCGTTTAACATCGCCGGTGGATGTTGTTTGTGTGAGAGGGAACCTATGGGGTTGGATTTAAATGGGGTAGTGGACCGCCTCATAGATATAGGTCCCTATGATGAACCTCCCATCCCTGACACTAAGGATAACACCCCACCACCACCAGCAGAGGAGGATACTGCAAATGAAGAGTGTGTAGGGAAACCGAGCATAGGGATAGGGAGGATGAGTAACGAAAGGAACCCATTAAGGAGGGAAATCTTAGGGAGGAACCTTCAGTTGAGTATGAACCCGAGAAGGATCCTATGTAGGAGGAAGACCCCGAGGAAGACCCCAAGGAGGAACCTTTAGAGAAGGATGACCTCGAGGAAGACCCAATGGAGGAAGAAGACCCTGATGAAGAACCTGAAGAAGAGCCTCTAGAAGATGAGGAACCCAAGGAGGAATCCCTAGAAGGCGAGGACTCGGAAGAGGAATAGCTAATAGAGGAAGATTTGAAGGAAGACCTAGTTGAGGAGCAACTCGAGCTTAAGGTTACCTGCTGTAAGAGGGGCCGATATGGCAGAATGTGTTGCGGTACATACCCGATGGACGCCCCTGGCCAGTAGGTGCCAGTAGCTGCTTAAAATTTTTGCTTTCTAAGACTGTGCGATTTAGTTTATCTTTTTATTCTTTTGTTAAGCCACTATGAGCTGATAAAGTTGTTGGGCATTTATGTAATGAAAAGTATTAGTATGGAACATTTATGGTTTAAAATTAATACAATTGAATCTTTTTGACTTACCTGGATGCCGATGTTCGTTAATTATAAATTATGTGAGCTATATGCATGTATTGCCAATATGATGTTTATGAGGCATGTGACGAAGTGACTGGATCACGTGAATGTGGCAAAGTAGATATGACTTAAAGTCTATGTTAAATTTTGGATAATACAGTAGTATACGATGTCTTAGTGAACTATAGTAGTACATATGTCGTAGACTCTTAGGAGAGAAACTGAACTCGACTTATTTCTTAAGCAGGAAGGTGGGAAACACCGATGAATCTTAGATTGGACCTCACCCCACTCTGAGACCCCAAGGGAACCCGAATATCCCTATAGCTAGTTTAAGGAAGTGACTAGAGCCCCTCCGCCCAAAGAATGAGAACTGGTCTCGCAATCAGGTGGATGAGACTAACCCACCTACAGGTGCATAGCTTACTAATGTCCTACTGCTGGAGCTACTGCAGAAACAAGGGGAACAGTTGTAGTGATAGAACGAGCACCTACAGAGGCTGACAGAAGCCAAAGAGAAGAAGGTTGCGGAGGATAACTCCTACATATTTAAAAGGTCTACGAGTTGCAACCTGCCGGTCTATGATGGCACCCCCCGACCCCAAGGCCTTTGAGGATCGGATTAAGGGCATGGAGTAGTTGTTCGATGCTCTCTAGTACCCTGAGGAGTAGAAGGTAGACTTTGCTGTGTTCTACCTTAAGGACAATGCTGACCTATGGGAGGCTACTGTGCGAGAGAGGCAGCACAAGCCTGGGTTTGACTGGAGGAGGTTCAAGGAGTTGATCAAGGACCACTTTTATCCCATATCCCTATGGAGGTCGGAGGAGAACGGGTTCATGCAGCTGCAATAAGAGGGAATGAATGTGCTGGAGTATGCCTCCAAATTTATAGAACTTTCCCGTTTCACCTCAGCCTTTGTAGCCGATGCGAGGCTCAAGATGAACTAGTTCGAGGGCAGATTCAAGCCTAACATCAAGGAGAGGATGTCGGTGTGTGGGTACACCTCCTATGTGAACTTGTACGATACTGTAGTCAACATAGAGAGGGCGATGAAGGAGAGAAACAATTACTTCAATGAGCAGCGTGGACTCAAGAGGAAGGGGGATGATAAGTGCTTAATGTATGCATTATTTTAGGGCTACTTTGCCACATTTTTAGGAAAACTATGTGCTTTAAGTCATAATCTATACTCCTACTCTCAATTTATACTTGGGTACAGTTGTTTGATGTATTTTACAGGATTTTAGGCCTTTTTACCCAACATTGGACCCTTATTAGATGTATTTTGACCTCTCCGACGGACACCCATGTGATGCTACGCCCGTGGAACAAGAAATGAGCAGAAAATTGGTTCTAGCTAAGACTACAGTCGGACCATGATACCTGCCACAGACCGTGGTGAGTAGTCAAACTGCTATCTCTTCATCTTCCTTCGGCTACGTGGCTGAAATGATCCAAACTCTTCCATAAAAAGGCGTTGTTCAGCAGCCATGGAAGAGAGAAGAAGCATATCACAGTCCATTTTCTTTCTCAAGTTTTGTTCTTTTTAGTTAAAATTTTTAGTTTGATTATTATTTTTAGTGAGAAATCTTGAGTGTTTGTGTTTGATTTTCAGGCGGTTTGAATCCCTTGGTTGCAAGGCTATCTCAGTCAAGCCCTTTCTCTCAGATTTGATCAAAATATTGGTCAGTTATTTAATCTTTAATCATGTGTGAGTAGTTTATTTTGTTTAGGGATTTAGTAGTTTATTAAAGTATAGTTGGATCAAGTTTTAATCTATAGAATTGTGCTTACTTCAAGATTAGTTTGATTTCGTTCTATTAAGTGATTATGATATTGTGAGTGCATTTTTTGCCAAAGTTTGCTTGCAGACTTGAAACAATTAAGTCAAAAACTGAAAGGTGATATTTGATTGTTAGACTGCTTGATAAAACCTAACATAGAGTTGTCTCGAAAGAGAGATTTGTAAGTTAGGAGGACTAGCGCGTAATCGAAGATATTCAATTTAGATTAAGTTAAATTAGTTTAAAAGAATGACTTTTGCTTAGTTTAGACAAATTTAGTTGATTTCAAAAGAATAGACTAAATTTTTGGAGAGATTGCAATTTGTCGAGATAAATCAATTAGAGAAAAGCACATGCTTATCATTTTGATCCAATCACCTTTCATAACTACTTGAATTCCTAGGCATTTTTCCTTAATGGATTTAAAATTAGTGAATTAGAAGTTGTAACGCTCTCACAATGCTAATGACATGATTTATGGAAAGCTACAGCAGAAGACTTAATGATAGAAGGTGCTACCGCCGTCCGAATAAGGACAAGGCTCACTAAAACCATTTAATCTTGTAACTCATGTTTATAATCACAATATCTATTAAACAGAAACACTCCAAGACCAAAGTCCATAACAGTTCAACTTCAATACAATCGACTTAATCATACCATGTGCTAAGTCGCACTCCACACTAAATAAGTATATTGAACATGGACCTAACTTGACCCTGAGGTCGATTCCGACATTCATGCTATGCTGAATCCACTGTGAGCATCTGATGACTTCTAAAAGGGCTTGCTAAATGGAGAAACATGTGATACTTCATCACCTAAAATGGAAAACATGAAAACAATTCAAAAATGTGAGTTAACACTCAGCATACGCATTCTTGCATTGTAAAATGAGCGTAGAAACACTGTTGATAGGTACCCGCCTTTACAATTCATATAGTTCGCAATAACAATGAAAATGAAGTAATATGAAACTGAATTGTTCATTATTATCTGGGTGTGAACCCCTTGTAATGATATGATCTATACATAGGTGTACATCTGTAAATTCGATTAAGAGTTGGCCTGAAGCCGTGTGGGTAAATGATGGGCTGACGCCCTATAGATGATAATTGACGGGGTTACAAGTTAAATGGCAAATCACTGTATAAGCTATTTCATTGATAAACCTATTAAGACTTGTAACTTGATAAATGTGTTCTGCTTTCTGAGATATAGGCAATGGACGTACCTTGAGAATAGATTCGGAGTTGATAAATATGTTCCGAATTGATAAAACTTATGCAGAACGAGGAAAGATAAATTAGGTCTCAACTCTGTTTCACAAATATAATTGTAGATATGTATAGTCAGTGAATGATACTCACATAACTTATAACTTTGATAGAAATTCCGTAAGTAACTCACATAATTTGTAAGATAGATTAGGCTAAGATAACCCCAAAACTGGATAATTGAAACTAATTAATCTAATACAAAGTTAAATGAAAGTAAAATAAACTACAATAAGATAGATGAGATTAAAAAGAAAAAGGCCTTAATGGTTATAAATGAATTGACAATAAGAGTAAATGATTCTTGACAATAGGCCGTCATGATGGTTATAATGAAAGATTGATTTCTGTTTTTGATACCTCTGAAATGAACTGATGATATGGATTTAAATCCAAGAGAGATCTATCTTAATTCAAATGGCATATATAACACTAACTTGATCCGATAAACACTGTTTTGTGAATCATTACTCTCCCCACTTCTCATATTTCATTCATAAGCCTAATAAACATAGTTTTCCACCCCAAATGAGCCATTCAAAACCGTAGAAGCTATTAAACTCATTAAACTTGGTATTTTTCTTTGTAAAGTCCATAACTCATAAATATACTCCCACAATACATACTTGTCTTCCTTTCCCTCCATAATTGAGGTAAATGCCTTATTAAACCCCATAACATTTGTTCCCCCCTTAGATGACCTTACTTGGCCCAAAATACACAAAATGAGTGCATGATGAATCTCACTAAATCTTTATTATTACTCTTTACACAATTACTCAAAATGCTTCCAAAACTCACCGAACTCAGAATACTCAACCAAAATTCATGAAATATTATAGAAAATTTGAAAATAATATGGACAATCGTCAGTAGAATTTTCAAAACCTTCCTCCAAGTATATGCTGCACAGAAATTCCAATAAAAGCCCAATTTGCACCAAAGCATGTTAGTTCACTAAAAAAGTTCATAACTTTCACCCTTGACCTCAAATGAAGACTTAAAGCCCCAATATGGAAAGATTAAGAAGTCCCAAAAAACTTTCATTTAGAACACCAAGCATAATTCCTACCATAGGATTTCCAAAATAGGGGTAGAACATAAATATATCAGTTTTGGTCTACCCTGCATAGTCCTTGTAAAACAGCTATAACGCTTTCCACAGAACTGGGATTAAGGAGATTCAAAAGGCATTTGAAAGCAAATAGATTGGCCTATCTAGCCATCAAAAATTATAATTTTTAGCTCGGTCGATCATTACCAATTTATTGGCAAAGTGTCCCTTGTTTTCTGTCAGTTCACAACCACACTATCACTGTTTTCTCCTTTCTTTTCACATAAATCCTCGTCTAAAATCGCTCCTTAAAATCATGTAACAAAGTTTTGGTCCTTTCCATCACCATATTAAGTCATAATAATCAATTTCACCTCATAACCATATCCATTAATGATTCGTTTCTTAATCAAATATACACAAATAACATGCTTGCCAATAAAGGAGAGCTAAACCTTGCAATATCATTAGAACCCTAGATTATGGCCAACTTGAACTCACCTTCAACTCATTCAAAATCACCAAAAACACCGTCATAATCATCAATAAGACTAAAGGTTACAAAATCATATGCAAAACAATTCAAATCCATCACTTGACTTAGGCTAACATGATCATAGCAAACCCCTAAACCCTAGCATGTTTCAAGCTCAATCCACAATTAAAAACATCAAAATAACTCTTGATTCCTTCCAAAGAATATGATCAAAACCCAAATCACAAAAACAAAAATCAAAATGAAAAGAATCCAAGTTGAGATCACTTACTTGAAGCTTAAAAAGAGAGAGAAAGAGTAGAGAAGATGAGTGTGTGTGGGTTTTACTTTGTTAGAAATGAATCAATATAACTTATCTAATATTTAACCTCCCATAAAAGAGCTTTTTGGCTAACCATGGTGAAGTTTAAGGTTAGATTTAAATCATGGCTAACAATGCAAGCTTCTTGGGCCATGTTTGACTTATACGGTTTAGGCCCGGTGAGGAAAGTAAATCGTATGTGATTGAATTTTCGCAGCTTGAAATTAAATTTTTGCGAGGTTATAATAATAATAGTAGTAGTAATAATAATAATAATAATAATAATAATAATAATAATAATAATAATGTATTAAACCATTATTATCGATACCTGCTATCGATTCACTCGATATTTAATCAATCAACGAAACTTGAATTAACAATCAATGAAACTAGAATTGCAAAATGGGACCCACATAAATTTCCCCCAACCGGGATAATTAAATACGATAAATGAAAGCGAAAAATTTAAATGCCATAAAGTAATTTGGTAAATATATAAATTGAGTGTAACTGAATTAATAAACATGATTCGGTTAAACAAATAACTATGAGTGATTAAATCAATAAACATGATTAATTAAATAAATAAATATGATTCATTAAATAAATAAATATGATTTAAAATAAATAAATATGGGTTAGGGTTAGGTTATTACTGCCTTCCCCCCTTAAAGAGTTTCGTCCTCGAAACTTATGATTTTGATCATGTATGCAATGCCACCTCAAGTGTGGATAGTTGGTTTTCACTGCTTCCATCCAAAAAGGTATAATTAGCCCAAAGTGCATAGCTACTTAGTCCTACAATCGAGTATCTAGATCCTCAGTGACTTCACTGGCTCGATTACTTTGGTTCAAAATTGATATTCTCTTCAAAAGAAAACTTGTTACCATAGAGGAGGTACTCTACTCTACTGATTCTCTATCTTGACTACTAATAAGTATGGAAACCATTGCGTTTCTTAATAAGTACTCTAATACTGACTCATAAACCCTAATATAACAAGGACTCAATTATCTCAAATATCTAATCTCTTGATACCCTTGACTAGAGAAGCCCTTTGGAATACTTTATATCTCATCTGAACTTTGATTGTCTCCTTCTTTGGTCAAAATAACCATATGACTCTTGTGTAGTCCTTGTGTCACCTTAGCATGTACTTGAACTGTCTCATTATTCTCGATGCTTCTTCTAGCTTACTCTAATACCGCTAGACATTATTTAGGATTATACCCTTATCAAAATGTCCTCATCTGATGCTCTTAATGCATCACATGATCTTCCCTTATCAGACTAGTCTAAGATATGCTCTAAGGCCGAATTAGATGCTTGAATAAACATGGTCACAGATAAAAGGGGATTGGTATTCAAGTGAGTCATTAGGAACAAAAGAAATAAACAGTGAAACTAGAAAAGACTTATAAAGGAGGGATTAGCATAAGGCAGTTAGAATAAAGATAACCATAGGTGTATCATTAATTCTGAAATATAATGCCACAAGAATTGTGATTTATAAATATGGATCATAAAGGGTCCAATAAATAATCAACTAAGGAGAAAGATGGCCCAGCTGTACTTGGGTTTAACAGATGAATTAGAAACAAGATGACAAGTGACTGAGCTTCAACGAGGTGACTTCATAACCACAAGTATCAAGATAAGTGCAATAGATAGATGGGACAACCAATGTGCAATAAATAGATAGATAGATTAGATAATCAAAGTGCAATAGATAGACAAATAGATTGGACAGCAAAGTGTAATTGATAGATAAATGGATTAGACGAGCAAAGTACAATGGATTGATAAATAGATTAAGCAAGTTACAATAGGAGCATGCCTTTGCTCATATGAAGCCAATTCGAGTATAATAATAAGATCAAATAGAGAATGCGAAAGTTTATTTATTAGAATGTAAGATTTATGTCTGGGAGTTAAAGTTCAAAATAAAGAGACTAAGGGATTATGACAATCGCAATCACTCACACCAATGAGAGTTGAATTACGTTATGAATTCAGAACAAGTTATACGAGCTTATCATTATGAATAAATGAGATATAAGGTAGATGTGTGAATTAGCTCTCAAGGGAATGAACTACAACTCATGATCATGAAATAAAAATGGTGAAGGTCGAGAGCACTGGATTATTGACAACTATATAAGGTCGAATAAAAATGTAGTGCACATTTAATAGTGGGTCTGCAAAGACATGGAAGATCACGCTAATAGGAAATATAGGGTTGAAATGCAAGGGAGATTAAACAATATTGGATAGTATCAAATTTTAAAGATGAGAGAAGCAAACAATTTCAAGAATTACTATAAAAGGGCATTCTTCCAAAACATAAATAGTGGTTGCATGGTTTAGGTGTGATATCCGGACCTCAAATCATTCCTGAAAAAGACTTCTGTTGTTGGCAGTTAATCCCATAAATCATTTATTCAAGTATAGGGCACTTGTTTTTGATAGTAATCTTATTCAACTCGCTATATGCAGTACACAACTATAAGGTTCAGCCTTCCCTCTTCACACATATAAAACTAGGGTTTCCCACAGTGACACACTTGGTCAAATAACTCCCTTCTATAACAACTCATCTTACTAAACCTTTAGTTCCTTGAACTCGACTAGGGGTCATATGACAGGGGCTTTGAAAATGCATTGAGCAACTAGGTTGGTCTGAAAATCAATGTTTCTTAGGGGAAAATAGTGTTGAAAGTCCTCAGATGAAATATCTCTAAATTCACAAACTGTAATTATAGATATGTATATACCGAGTGTAGTTGGCATATCACTAATATCCAATGCATCACTGACATGATAAATCACTTACTTGCAAAGTGTAATTAGGGTAGAAATAGGGTTTTTCTTTTCTCGGTCCATAATAACACACATCTAGTCTTTCCTCATTTCTCAAACTAGCCTTAAGATCTTTACAAGTCATGTTCTATAAGTACACAATCAGTTCATGCCAATCAAACTAGATTGAATGCCCAATGAATGTGGTTCTAGCAATACTAATGAAGGCATATTTATAAAAGATAACACATTCAACTGCCTACTGATCTCAGTAAATTTAAAAGATAAGGGGATGATCTAAAGTGTAAAGAGATGTAACTACACCATGAACTCTTGCAAAGATATTTCTTTATTGGTTATAAAGGACCGGCATGTAAGTTGAATGAATGAAAAGACGAAGATTCGTAATGAAAGAGGTAAGACATATAAATGACCTGCATATACAAGACATACAATTTATCTATGATGGTCATGATAGTAAAGTAAATGAATGATGTTATGAAGTTGAGAGGGAGTATTAAGTACTGAAGGTGAAGAAATCTAACAGATTACCAAACAGGTATTTAAAAAGTCATACGATACCCGTATGTGAGTAAATTGATGAAGATAAGGGTCAACACTACCAGAAGGGAAATTTTATTCATCTGGTGTTTGGAAGGCCAATACAGCAAGATGAACGAGTCAGTCTTATGACTGAACATGAGGGCATCCATCAGTAACACGTTCTACCGCAAATGGAAGTCTTGGGTATATAAACTCTGAAACTGCTGGTAAATGAAAATAGCACAAATCGTTGTTTATCATTGATAACATTGGTTGTACTAGTAAAGACAGGATTGCCAAAATAACTTGAGTAATGACATACAGTCACAGCCATAGAGTAGTATGCCAACATGACATTACGGTACTATAGAAACACGAACAATATGGATCCATTTAGTTAGTGAAAGAGCACTCAGTGACTGGGTCTGAAGCAACCAAAGTCTTTGCAAGCAATAAATAAATAGCAGCCAAATCGAAGCAAGGTGTTAAAGTAGGTGACAGTAAAAAATATAAACATAATCATGACTGAACTGCAAGTAGAATGGGCCAAATATGCTTAGGAAGAACTAGAAATCACACAGTAATGCATACTGGGGGTCATTATAGGCTCCATTATGAAAACAGAGAATTAAACGGCTATGATTATCAGGGTTTGAATCCCCTATAAGAAAGGTTGCTCAGATGTGTTTAAAGGACTCCCCATAGACCACATATGAGATTTTTCGTAAACACTCCATTACAAATCAAGAGAATGTTAGTGGCAAAAAAATGACACCTCTGAACAATTCATGATAACCAGGGCAGAAATAAGTCAATGACAGGAAGTAATAGGAGCATTGCTGTTGTAATGTCTTAGTGTCAAGACCAGATAATTACTATACATGATAGCTTAATCTTACTTGTACCACCATATAATGCCAAATAGTACACCAGAAGCTATTAATTGTTATCACCATACATATGCACTCATTATAATATTCATCTCATACTGGTTCACACCAAAGATATTACCCCACAAGACATTTCCTTATCTGGAGGTTTACATCCAACTTGACACTATATTAATTCCTTAATAAGTTACAAATGGCATCCCCACATCGGGTTTCAGCCATCACTGTGCTCAAGATCAGGTATATTAGCACACCTTAATAAAACTCTCAAATCCTGTGGCAAAACAGAGAAAGTTCTGCATAAAAACTAACTAAAACCCAGCTAAAAGCCTTATAATAGATACCTGAAATGGAGAGAAACACTTCAATAGCACAACGGCCACACGTTGGAGTTCATAACTCAATGGGTCACACACCCAGAGTGCACAATTGTAAAAATTTAAACAATTGAGAGAAATGAAACATACAATGTAACTCCCAGATAAATGAGAGAATGCTTCACTGGCAAGTGACCCAAATGGTTCCACAGTCCACTTTGCTAATACTTGAATCTCAAGATATTACCAAATGATTGAGTCACCCAAATAGAAATAGTTCCTCCATATATGCTCGTACATATGAACTTATAGTCAATAGCTCATTTAACTAGTCCAACATAACTCAAACACACCTTGATAGCTAGCTCATAAACACTTGATAGCTCACAGTGGCCCTCAAAACCTTAGCTATGATACCAAATTTGTAATGCCTCTAAAATGCTAATGACATGATTTGTGGAAAGCTACAGTGGAAAACTTAATGATAGAATGCGCTATCAATGTACTGATAAGGACAAGGCTCACTGAAACCATTTAACCTTACAACTAATGTTTACAATCATAATATCTATGAAAATGAAACACTCTAAGACCAAAGTCCAAAATAGTTCAACTTCAATACAATTGACTTAACCATAATATGTGCTAACTTGCACTCCACACCAAATAGGTATGTTGAATATAGACCCAACTTGACCCTGAGGTCGATCCCGACATTCATGCTATGCTGAATCCACTGTAAGCATCTGATGACTCCCAAAAGGGCTTCCGAAATAGAGAAACATGTGGTACGTTATCACCTAAAATGGAAAACATGAAAATAATTTAAAAATGCAAGCTAAAACTCAGTACATATATTCTTATATTGTAAAATGAGCATAGAAACACTATTGATGGGTACCCGCCTTTGCAATTCATTTAGTTCACAATAATAATGAAAATGAAAGTAATGTGAAACTGAATTGCTCATTATTATCTATAGGTGAACCCCTTGTAATGATATAATCTATACATAGGTGTGCACCTACCAATCCAATCAAGAGTTGCACTGAAGCTGCGTGGGTAAATGATGGGCCGATGTCCTATAGATGATAATTGATGGGGTCAAAAGTTAAATGGTGAGTCACTGTATAAACCGATTCATTGATAAACTTATTAAGAGTTGTAACTTGATAAACATGATCTGCTTTCTGAAGATACAAGCAATGGACGTACCTTGAGCCTTTAAAATGGATTCAGACTTGATAAATATGTTTCGAATTGATAAAACTTATCCCTAACGGGGAATGTTAAATTAGGCCTCGACTCTGTTTTAGAAATATAATTGTAGATATGTGTAGTCAGTAAATAATACTTACACAACTTGTAACTTTGATAGAAATTCAGTAACTCACATAACTTGTAAGATAGGTTAGGCTAAGATAACCCAAAACTGGATAATTGAAAGTAATTAATCTAATATAAAGTTAAATGAAAGTAAAATAAACCACAATAAGATAGATGAGATTAAAAAGGAAAAGGCCTTAATGGTTATAAATGGATTGACAATAAGAGTAAATGATTCTTGGCAATAGGCCTTCATGATGGTTATAATGAAAGATTAATTATTTTTTTTGGGGATACCTCTGAAACGAACTGATAATATGGATTTAAGGCCAAGAGAGATGTATCTTGGTTCAAAATGGGATATATAACACTAACTTGATCCGATAAACACAGTTTCCTGAATCATTACTCTCCCCACTTCTCATATTTCATTCATAAGCCCAATAAACGTAGTTTTCCACCCCAAATGAGTCATTCAAAGCCATAGAAGGTATTTTCCTTTGTAAAGTCCATAACTCATAAATATACTCCCACAATATACACTTATCTTGCTTTCTCTCCATAATTGAGTTAAATGCCCTATTAAACCCCATAACATTTGTTCCCCCCTGAAATGACCTTACTTGGCCCAAAATACACAAAGTGAGTGCATGATCAATCTCACTCAATCTTCATGATTGCTCTTTACACAATTACTCAAAATGCTTCCAAAAATCACCTAACTCAAAATATTCAACCAAAATTCATGAAATCGTATAGGAAATTTGAAAATAATATGGACAATCCACAATAAAATTTTTAGAATTTTTCTCCAAGTATATGCTGCACATAAATTGCCCTTGACCCTAAATGGAGACCTAAATCCCAATATGGGAAGATTAATAAGTCCCAAAAAACTTTCATTTGGAACACCAAGCATGATTCCCACTGTAGGATTCCCAAAATGGGGGTAGAACATAAGTATGCTAGTTTTGATCTAACCTACGCAGTCCTCGAAAAACAGCTATAACTTCTTCCACAGAACATTGATTAAGGAGATTCAAAAGGCTTTTGACGGCTAACATACTGACCTATCTACCCATAGAAAATCATATTTTTTAACTAGGCTGATCATTGCTAGTTTATTGGCAAACTGTCCCCTGTTCTTTGTCAGTTCATAGCCACACTGTCACTGTTTTCTCCTTTCTTTTCACATAAATCCTTATCTGAAATCACTCCTTAAAATCATGTAACAAAGCTTTGATCCTGCCCATCACCATATTAAGCTATAATACTCAATTTCACTTCATAATCATATACATTAATGATTCATTTCTCAATCAAACATGCACAAATAACATGCTTGCCATTTAAGGAGAGCTAAACCTTGTAATATCATTAGAACCCTAGTTTATGGCCAACTTCAACTCACCTTCAACTCATTTCAAATCACCAAAAACACCATCATAATCATCAATAAGACTAAATATTACAAAATCATATACAAAACAATCTAAATCCATTACTTGACTTAAGCTGACATGATCATGGCAAACCTTAAACCCTAGCATGCTTCAAGCTTAATCCACAATTAAAAACATCAAAATAACTCTTGTTTCCTTCCAAAGAATATGATCAAAACCCAAATCACAAAAAAAAATCAAAATAAAAAGAATCCAAGTTGGGATCACTTACTTAGAGCTTAAAAAGAGAGAGAAAGAGGATAAAAGATGAGTGTCTGTGGGTTTTACTTGGTTAGAAATGAACCAATATAACTTGGCTAATATTTAACCTCCCATAGAAGAGCTTTTTGGCAAACCATGGTTAAGTTTAAGTTTAGATTTAAATCATGTTTAACAATGCAAGCTTTTTGGGCTATGTTTGGCTTATACGGTTTGGGCCCAAGAAGGAAAGTAAACCGCATGTGATTGAATTTTTGTAGCTCGAAATTAAATTTTTGTAATGTTATAATAATAATAATAATAATAATAATAATAATAATAATAATAATAATAATAATATCTTAAACCATAACTATCGAGGCCTGCTATTAATTCACCCAATATTTAATTAATCAATATTGAATTAACAATCAATGAAACTTGAATTGCAAAATGGGGCCCAAATGAGATATCCCCCAACTAGGATGATCAAATACAATAAATGAAAGCGAAAAATTTAAATAACATAAGGTAATTCGGTAAATATATAAATTGAGTGTAACCGAATCAATAAACATGATTTGGTTAAACAAAAAACTATAAGTGATTAAATCAATAAATGTGATTAATTAAATGAATAAACATGATTCATAAATAAATAAATATGATTTGAAATAGACAAATATGGGTTGGGGTTAGGTTATTATAGAATTTATTGAATCAAAACCCCTTAAATTAGAATTTTACTTAGCATATTCTGACAGACAAAGCTCGATAGATTACATTGGTCCCTAAGGACGATATTTTTATCTATAGTACGATTACCCGTGTGCTAGAGGCAGTGGTTAAGCTTTGGTGTCGTTGCCAGGGATCAATCTGTTAACTATTGAGTTAGTCTTGCAAAAAGTGACTAAGTATTTTATTGCCTTTTACTTTTATTTTCTTTTTATTTTCTTGTTTGATTGCGCAGGTAGTATTGTTGATAGTACTTGCAGGAATTTTTCCTGTTTATGCGAAGTGCAATTTTGTACGAACTCGATCTCGAGATTGAGAGGAATTTTTGCTTCAGGAGGAAGAAGCAAAGGATAGAAGAACAAAGACGCGAGGCAAGAAGGAATCCAACAAACATGGCAGGAGGAGGAGGCGACCAAAGAAGGACACTTCAAGATTTTGTTAGGCCTGGAGTCCAAGGGATCGCCTCAAGCATCGTTCGCCCTGATGTTGAAGCCAATAATTTCAAGCTCAAACCGGCACTCATCTCTATGGTGCAACAATCCCAGTTTGGAGGAACCCCTTTGGAAGACTCGAATCTACACCTCTCGGTCTTTTTAGAGGTGTGCAGCATGTTGAAGCTTACTGGAGTCTCCACTGATGCCATTCAATTGCGCTTCTTTCCCTTCCCATTGAGAGATAAAGCAAGGGCTTGGTTACACTCTTTGCCATTAGTATGTATTGCCTAGTAGGATGACTTAACAAGAGCCTTCCTCACCAAGTTTTTCCCTCCAAGCAAAACGGCAAGCTTAAGGAATCAAATCACTGATTTTACGCAAAAAGATGAGAAGACGCTCTATGAAACTTGGAAGTAGTTTAAAGATTTGCTGCCCTTATGTCCCCATCATGGTCTTCAACGTTGGATGATTATCCAAGCCTTTCATAATGGTGTGACTCAATTTGTAAAGTCCCCTATTGATGCAGTGGCGGGAGAAACCTTGATGAACAAACCTGAGGATGAAGCCTATGACTTAATTGGGGAGATGGCACTTAACAATTTTCAATGGTCCACCGAATGAGGCTAGCCCAAACAGGTTAGAGGTAAGCTTGAAGTTGAAGTAGTTACTTTGCTTTCTGCTAAAGTGGATGTTACGACTCAAAGATCAGACCAAATGAATGTTAATGCTGCCAATTCTAGTGTCTCTTCCGCTTGTGAAATCTGTGGTTGTATTGAGTATGTGACTTTGAGTTGTCAAGTTAGGAGTCCTTTTTTCTAAGACCTTAGTGAGGTTAACTATGTTCAAAACTTGAACTTGAGACCGGCCAATAACCTTTACTCTAGTGGCTATAATCCGGGTTCGAAGAGTCATCTAAATTTCTCATATAGATCTAATCCAAACCCTTCGAATAGGCCCCCAATGAATGCAAGACCACGTCCCGATTTTCAAATACCTTATTTTCCTTCTCAAGTACCCCAAAAGTTCAATTTAGAAGCAATGATGGAAAGTATGCTTCTGGCACAACAAAAATAGGATGAGTATATTAAGCAATTAGCCTCAAAGATTGATGTGCTTAGAACTTATAATAGGACGTTGGAAGCCCATATTGCCCAAAAAGCTAGCTTTTCATGTATGCCTCCAGATGGACTTCCTAGTAAGCCCAAACCCAACCCTCGAGAGCATTGCAACTGTGTCACCTTGAAGGAAGAAGTAGAGGACTTTACTAACCCCGAGGATATACCAATGGAAGAGGGTAGGGAAATAATCATGGCTGAAAGTAAGGAGAGGAATGATGGTGACAAGACTGCCACATTCATAGAGAATGACACTGCAGAGATCCCCATAATTTTTCCACCTAAGCTCCCTGACCCAGGTAGCTTTCTATCCCCTACATTGTAGGAAAGGTAGAAATTGGGAGAACTTTGTGTGATCTAGGTGCAAGCGTTAGTATAATGTCATATTCTTTATTTCATAAGCATCACCTAGGATCATTACAAGTTGCACCCTTTTCACTACTATTAGCAGATGATTCTAAGATGCAACCCATGGGTAGATTGGATAATGTGCTAGTCAATATAGGAGACATTTAGGTGTTGGAGGACTTCATCATAGTGGATATACCCAAGACCGATGATGCTCAAATTATCCTAGGTAGGCTCATTTTGGCTACAATTGGTTACTATATTGATGTAAGAAAGGGACGTATAACTTTTAAGATGGAAGAGCACTATGTTGTATTTATCATATGAAGGAGAAAGTGGTTTCTCCTAATTCTTCTCTATTAAGTGAATTTCCCCCTTCCCCTCGGATTGACATGGAGGATGTCTTGACTTGTGAAGATCCTCCTAAATTTGACTGGATTTCTCATGAGGACTCCGACCAACGGCGTGTTAAGATGGAGTTTGCTGCTTCTATGCCGCCTAACATGCCCAAGGTTGAGGCCTATGTTTCTAACGAGCCTTCTATAAGTGACTATTGCAGCTTTACCCAAGCTGTTCTCTCTTTGTCCCCTATGAAAAGATTTCATGCAGATTTTGATTTGGGGGTTGAATAAGTTGATAGTGGCACATCTGATAGGCTACGAGTGCACTTTGTTTTGTACGCTGATAATGCATTATGGCATCAAGTTATGAAGACGAAGGACCTTCAACCATAGTTTTTGAGATGGTACCTTCGATTGAGGAAGTTTGACTTTGTGGTTCGTGATAAAGCCAACGTGCAAATACTTACTAATCCAGAGCAAGCATAGAGGAAGGGTCAAGCTCTTGACCTTAAAAGAGAGCTTCTTAGAAGGCTACCCAAGCTCTTATCCTTTTTTTTTCTTTCCTTAGCTTTCACTTTTACTATTTTTTTTGTAGTTGGACAAGGAAAAAAAAAGAAAAAAAACTATGGAATAACATGTTTGGCACCACGGCTAGGATACCCAGCACTGTGCCTGTGGGGTGCCAACTCAAAAAACCGAATAAAAAGAGTCAGCAGACACCACGGTTGGGCCATGGTGAACTCTACGATCTATGGTGACAGGCTACGGCCTGCAGTCTCGGTTTTTAACCGAATAAAATGAGAAAGAAAAAAACTAAAAAAGGGGGAAAAAAAAGAGAAACGTGAAAAAAAAGAAAGAAAGAGTTAGCCTTGTTGGAATTGTAAATTCATGTAATTTTTAACTCTTTCTCTCTTCAATCGGGATGTATTTTGTTGATAAATTATTTTCTAGGAAGGATATACTATAATGCATTGGAATTATTTAGCTCTTAATCTATGGCTTCTACCTCCTCATTTCTAAAATATTTGTTCCCCTTTTACCTTTACCCATGCCCCATTACAACCCTATGAAAGTCCTCATGATTGTCTAGAGTGTTTACATTTTAGTGATGGCGAATTTGGGAGTCTTGTCAAGCTTATAGTACATTTCAGTCTAAGGAATGAGAATTGAGGGAACCTGTATATATGTATACATTTTCAAACACAAGGGTGATGAGTGCCACATAACTGTAGTGAGGTTCTACCGGCTTTGCTAGCCTCATTTGTTTCATATGTGAGTGACCGTATTTGACGATTGGATTGATTCAAGTTTGACACTGTGGTCTATCAAGTGGTTTCTAAAAATTTCATTCTCTAATCTATTTGCTAATGATTTTTGCATCATTTTGGGCTTCATTTGGATCAGCTTTACCGTTGGAATGTTACCTATATCTATCCTAAGGAGGTTGTGTATATTTTTTATTTTAGCATTGCTTAAGGACAAGCAACAGCTTAAGCATATTCTGGTAAACAAAGCTCGATAGATTACATTGGTCACTAAGGACGATCTTTTTATCTATACTACGACTACCGGTGCACTTGCGACAGTGGTTAGGGGATCAGTGAGAAAACTTCTCGCAAGAACCTTATAAGAGGCCTCCTGGGAACCATTATTCCGACAACAACGTGTGTGGAGGCCAACACCCCAACACTCAGCTTAGGGTGACCGGCAATGCTTGCAGGAAGTCGGGACATTACACCTGAGAGTGTCACTCGGTCAAGAGGTGTTTCCGCTACGGGAGGCCTCAACATCAAATCCGGGATTTCCTACATCCCCCGCCTCCTGTCGGTCAACATCGTGGGGGACAGGGATAGCAGTCGTAGCAGCACTACTAAAACAGGGGTGGGCAGGCGGCCAACCCAAATCAGTAGGCCCGAGTAGCCCAGCAGAGCCAAGCAAGACCATCCAATCAACCATCGCGAAACACCAGGGGTAGGGTGTATGTCATGCTCAAGAAAGAAGCGGAGGATGCTCTGAACGTCGTAACGAGTACATTCTCTATCTAAGCTCAACCAGTCGATATTTTGTTTGATTCGGGTGCTAAGCACTCTTTTGTATCTGTTGAATTGGTTAAGACACTATGGTTAGTTCCAACCCCTGGACCCTCTCGACTGTCTGTGACTCTCCCTGATGGGAAGACTGTTAAGTGTGAGGAGCTGTACGAGGACTGTCGTATTAGGATGTATGAGTATGAGTTTTTGGCCGACTTACATAAGTTTGAGTTGAATGACTTTGGGGTCATCTGGGAAATGGATTGGTTAGCGAAATATCAGGCTCAAATAAACTGCCCAAAATAAAGAATTACCTTCAAGGGGCCCAAGGGAGAAAAAGTAGTCCACAAAGGAAAGGTCTCGAAGAGCGGAGTTAAGCTGATTACTGCAATAAAAGCTCACAGGCTGTTAGGGTAAGGATGCAAAGGATTCTTATGTAACGTAGTGGAAACTGAGGCTGCTGAGCCATCCCCTCAAGATATCCCAATAGTTCGAGAATTCCTAGATGTCTTTTCAGAGGAGATCCCGAGTATACCACATATTAGGGAGGGAGAATTTTGCATCGATTTAGTGCCGGGAGCAACCCCCATCTCTAAAGCCCCCTATCGGATGCCCCCAGCAGAACTTAAAGAGACACAGCTGGACGAGTTGTTATAAAAGGGGTATATTCAGCCCAGTACGTTTCCATGGGGAGCCCCGGTATTATTCATAAAAAAGAAGGATAGAACCCTGAGGTTATGCATAGATTATAGGGAATTAAACAAGATAATGGTCAAGAACTGTTACCTTTGCCCAGGATAGACGACCTCGTTGACCAACTTAGAGGTGCGGGGACCTTCTCCAAGATAGATCTTCGTTCGGGGTATAACCAGCTCCTGATTAAAGACGAAGTTATACCTAAGACTGCTTTCCGTACTCGTTATAGGCATTACGAGTTTGTGTTGAGGCCTTTCGGCTTATGAATGCCCCAGCGGCATTTATGGATCTTATGAATAGAGTCTTCAAGCCTTACTTGAATCAGTTTATAGTAGTGTTTATAGATGACATATTGATTTACTCAAAGACTCCAGAAGATCATACCCATCACTTGAGGACCGTCCTGGATATACCGAGGAAATACAAGTTGTATGCCAAGTTGACGAAGTGTGAATTCTGGTTGAGTAAAGTGGCATTTTTGGGGCATGTGGTATCTAATGAGGGAGTATCTGTGGATCCTCAGAAGATAGAGGCCATAACGAAGTGGCCAACCCCTAAGAACCCGACGGAAGTGAGGAGTTTCTTGGGCCTAGCGGGGTACTATTGTAGGTATGTTCAGAACTTCTCAAAGATCGCCACCCCACTCACTAACCTGACAAGGAAGGTCACTAAGTATGAATGGACAGAGCGATGCGAAGAAGCATTCCAAGAACTTAAGAAAAGACTAATAAGTGCACCTATATTCGCCCTATCCACCACTAGCAAGGACCTTATAGTGTATAGCGATGCGTTTAGAAGTGGATTGGGGTACGTGCTGGTGCCAAAGGATCATGTTATAGCCTATGCCTCACGACAACTGAAGATTCATGAGCGGAACTACCCAACTCACGACCTAGAGCTAGCAACTGTTGTGTTCGCACTGAAGATTTGGAGACATTACCGGTACAGGGTACATTGCGAGGTGTTCACTGACCACCAAAGTCTAAAATACCTCTTCTCATAAAAGGACCTGAATTTGAGGCAGATGAGGTGGTTGCAATTCCTAAAGGACTACGGCGTCCACTTTCATTATCAACCAGGGAAAGCGAATGTAGTGGCAGATACCTTGAGTCGCTGACCGTACCTGACACTAAACTGCCTGTTGAAGTTACCCGTCGACTTATGCAAGGAGTTCTGGAAGATGGACCTTAACGTAATCACCCCAGAAACCAAGTCTACGCCCTACGTTATGGAAGCGCGGCCAACCCTTACAGAGAAAATTCATATAGCCCAGACTACCGACTCCCAACTAGAATGGATTAGGGAGGAGATATTAGTGGGGAAGCACCCAGGTTTGTGATCCATAAGGACGGTACTATAAGGTTCCACAACTAGGTGTGCGTCCCCGTAGTAGAAGAACTTAAGAGAAAGATCTTGGATGAGGGTCACAACACCCCACACTATATACACCCAAGGGGAAATAAATTATATAAGGATCCGAAGCAGGCGTTCTGCTGGAGCAACATGAAGTAAGAGGTAGCTGACTATTTGGCAAAGTGCTTAACCTGTCAAAGAGGACGAGACTTCTGCAATTGTTAGACGTCCTTGAGTAGAAGTGGGATTTAGTATCCATAGATTTTGTGGTAGGCTTACCTCTGTCCCAGAGGAAGAACAACGTCATCTGAGTGATAGTGGATCGACTCACTAAAACGGCATTTCATAGTCATGAGAAATACCTAGACTCTGGCCTAGCTGGTCCGAGCATGCCTCAAGGAGATAGTGAGGCTACACGAAGTGCCCAGCTCTATAGTGTCAGACTGAGACACTAGGTTCCAATTGGGTTTTTGGCAGAAGCTACAGGAGGCATTTGGGGTGTTGTTACGTTTTAGTACTGCCTTCCATCCGGTCACGGACAGGCAAACTGAGCGCACTATTCAGACATTGATAGACATGTTGAGAGCTTTCACCCTGTGCTTCAAGAAAGTGTAGGATGAACAGTTGGGACTGATCGAGTTCTCCTACAATAACAGTTACCACACAAGTATTGGGATGGCCCCATATGAGGTGTTGTATGGGAGAAGATGCAAAACTCCGCTCTGCTGTCAAGAAATCAACGAGGCCTTAACCATTGGATCGGAATTAATCCAAGCTATCACTGATAAGATTCGGGTGATTCAGGAATGGATGAGAGCTGCCCAGAGCCGTCAGAAGAGTTGCGCTGACCGAAGGTGCATACCTTTAGAGTTTCAGGTGGGTGACCAAGTATTTCTCAAAGTGTCGAACTAAAGGGATTACAAGATTCGAGATGGCCAAAAAGCTTAGCCCAAGATACATTGGGCCGTACCCGGTTAAAGAAAGAGTTGGGGAAGTAGCTTATCGGTTAGGACTACCACCGGAACTTCCAAGGGTGCGCAATGTTTTCCACGTGTCACAATTATGGAAGTACATCCTGGATCCCTCTCATGTAATATCGCCCGACCCTATACAGCTTTAAGAAGACCTATCATACGACGAGCAGCCTATGTAGATCCTGGATCGGCGAGAGAAACAACTTCGTAGGAAGACGGTGCCCTTGGTGAAGGTCCTCTGGACTAACCACGAGATGTCGGAAGCAACCTGAGAACCAAAGCAGGAGATGCGAGACAAATACCCTCACTTGTTCCTACAACCAGGTGCGTATAAGCTGGGAGGCGAAACTTCCTTAAGTGGAGTAATATATAAAATCTCGAAAATTCATTTTCGTAATGATAGTGGATGTCGCAGTTTGTTGAAGTTTCAGGGACGAAACTTTTTTAAGTAGGGTAGTATGTAAAACCCTAGAAATCCAATATGAGGAATCATGTGGTGTGGACTGACCTTTATAATCCAAGTCAATGCAAAAGATTTTTCTTTCATGAATTTTTTTCAAATTTTACCTATTTCACAAAAAGAATGGATTGAAAGTTTTATTTGGGTTATATTCCCTCGATTTATTTGTTATTTGATTTATCATTTATTTACCTTCCTAGACTTAATTTTTCATTTACCTATTTATATTTAATTCTTAGTGGACTCCCTAATGTGTTAATTTCTTTTAAATTTAACATTTGGCCCAAGACTATTCTTTTTTTTCCCCCTTGTTTCAAACCTTCCCTCCCTCTTTTTACCCTAGTGGCCGGCCCCTCCTTTATTCTCTCTCCCTCCCTCTCTCAATCTCAGGCCTCTCTCCCTCTCTCAATCTCACACCTCTCTCTCCTTCCACCATAACAACAGTCGCCACCCTAGAATACCACTGCTGCCCTGCCGCTGCTGGTAACCACCATGTAGCTGCCACTCTCTCTCTCCCCCCTCCTTGCTTGCGATAGGTGGGATGCACCTCCATGCCTACAAGACCTAAAAGCTAGAGTTTTTAATGTCTTCATCACCATTTTATGGTTTTTGGGCTAAAAATTCACGTGTGCAAAGTTTGATACCAGCTTTACAATTTTTTTAGATTTTAATCTTCAAGGTTGTGACGATTCAATTGCTTTTCTCCCAATACCGAATTAAGGTGAGCATAATAGTTGTATTTGATATTCGTTTTGGTTAAAATTAGAAACCTTGGCTTGACCTGGATTAGTGGGGAGCTTAGGATCATTGAGATCGATGTGGATAGTTGTTGATTGGTTGTCATTAAAAACATTGTCTAAAAAGAGCACATTTTGGGCAGGATATCACTAGTTGGGGACAGAGTATACCTCGACCTTAAAAATTTGCCCATGGGGTTATACAGATCAAAAATTATGAACTTTTTATGGTGGTTAGGCCAAGGTGTTCTCTACACTACGGCTTTTAAATCACTGGAATTGGACTTAAATTAAGCAAGTTATGCACAAATTACTGGGGACTGTCCATATTGGGACAGTCAGTGGTAGGTAGAAGTTTTGAGGTTTTCAACCTAGTAGTTGGCAGATTCGGGAGAAACACTGAACATAGAACTTGTAAGAAACGATTGACCTTTCCAAAATGGTTAAAACCTTTGAGTTTTGACATTGGGATCTGTAGTTATGGCTTTTGGAAGTCAGACTTAGTTGCGTACCTGCACTGGACACTGAAATAACCACATTGGAAATTTCTAAGGGTGTCTAAAAATTACAGAAAAATTATTTAAGCAAGGGATGGGCTGTAGACATAGTTCGTAAGATTTGGACTAAGTACGGATTCTGTCTTGGTCCAGGTGCTGATTATTATGCCAAATTAAGAAACCAAGCCTGTAATTTTATGGATTTCCAGGAAACAATCGTGCTCTAACCCTTCCCCGAAGTTATTTCACTAAATGTGATTCGTGAGCATGTGTAAGGGCTGTTGAACGTATTTACTTCGAATGTGCGGGGGATCTCCCTGGGTGTTTTATAATGAGATTTCACCTATGTTTTACGTTGATAAGTTTTGTTAAATCAATAAATGTGTGGGTTATGGGATGATTGTGTTGCGAAAACAATGTGGAAATGCTTTGGGGACCGGATTGGGTCGGGTTGGAATGCGCATGTTGATTTGAAATTTAAGGGCAGGTATGAATTTATAAATAAATGGTCTTATGGGTGAGATTGTGAGCTATGTTTATGTTATCGAAGGTCATTAGCCTTTTCCGGGTAAAAGTGCATGCATGTGAGTGTCCATGTGCCCTTTTGGAATGTGGGCCAGGTTAGCAGTAACCGTCCATACTGATGGTAGGCTAGGGTATGGTTAAGCGGTAACTGTCCAAGTCGACGGTAGATCAAGTTGAGGCCCAGAGAGGTCACTCACCCTTAAGAACCTAAATATTTATAAAAGAGACTTGTATGGTTGTATGCTACTACTGAGAAAGTATAAGTGTAGTCTGTTAGTCTTTTCCATCTCTAAAATGGTTTAAAATGAATTTGTGTGCGTGTTCTAACTATTAAGGGTGGCTGTTACTGAGTTTATCTCATTTCGGTAAAATGTTTTGTTTTCAGGTGAAGTGCATGAGCATAGGGGTGGTAACCCGATCTAGAGCAAGGCTGCATTTTCATGTTTAGTTGGATTCGGACAAGTTAAGAATTGTGTTTGAATTAGTCACTGCCACATTTATGTTTGGATCTTAAGTTGATGTTATAAACTTAAGTATGGTTTTGCCTTAAATGTTTGGTTGATACTCAACCTGGTATTTCCAAGAAGGAAATACGGCAGTAACAACCCACTTATGTTTGTCGGCTGCCACATAGGTTAATATTAGTAATAAAGAAGAAATTAGAAATTAGGGGTGTTTGTAATGCCCGACCCCTCCCGGGTCACGAACAGTTACCAGGAACGGCTTCAAGGATCGTCGATTGACCCGACAAGTCACCACAAGTCTTTCCGACGTATTTCGTCCTCGCTTAAAGCTGCCTGGGAAACTTTCCAGGAGGTCACCTATCCCAAGATTGCTCCCTAGCAAGCACAATTAACTGTGGAGCTCTTAAGAGTGGGCTTCCCGAAAAGAAAGGTGTACCTTTGGTGATATAGGTAGTCACATAAAATCCTTTAAGCCACACCCGAGGTCTTACAATCACCTCCACGTGAAGCACACAACATCCTCGTTGTGCCTCCCCACTGACCGACGTACAAGTCCTCTTGACCGGCAGTCTACACCCAGCATCTTTGCCCCGCTAGGTGACTGTGCATGGGCTCTTCATCCATTAGCGTAGCTCACAGTCGTGGGTCGGTTCTGATACCATCTATAGTACCCCGACCCCTCCCAGGTCACAGCTAGTTACCAAGAATGGTTTCAATGATCGTCAACTGATCTCAAAAATCACCACAAGTCTTTTCAGTGTGTTTCGTCCTCGCTCACATGCAGCCTGGGAAACTTCCTAGAAGGTCACCTATCCCAAGATTGCTCCCTCGCAAGCGCGCTTAACTGTAGAGTTCTTAAGAGCGGGCTTCCTGAAAAGAAAGGTGCACTTTTGGTGATGTAGCTAGTCACATTAAATCCTTTAAGCCACACACGGGGTGCTACACTGTGAAATTCAAATTTTGAGATCTGATAATGCAAAAGAGTATACTTTAGCCGAATTTAATTTATCTTGTGAAGAAGTCGGCATCGAACATCGATTCCCAGCCCCTTATACTCCACAACAGAATGGTGTGAGCGAAAGCAGGAATAGAACATTTATGGAGATGGCCAGATGTATGCTACATGAGATGGAGTTACCGAAAAGTTTGTGGGAAGAAGCAACAAATACCGCTATTTTTCTGCAAAATCAACTTCTAACCAAGACTTTGGAAGAAAAAACTCCATTTAAGGCTTGGTATGGTTATAAACCTTCACTAAACTTTCTTAAAGTGTTTGGTTGTGTATGCTTTGTTCACGGTCTACAGGCTAAATGTGACAAGCTTAAAGAAGGCAACTCCAGGCATCTTTGTAAGTTACAGTTCAATTTCTAAAGCCCACAAGGTTTATCATCCTCAAACTGAAAAGATGACCATCTGTAGAGATGTATACTTTATTGAAGAGGAGAAATAGGATTTGAAGAATCCACAATCAGCATCGCCAAGAGACATTCTGAGTACCTAAATAGTAAGCAAGTGAGCAATAGCCAAATAAGATGGAAGATAATCCTCCAGTTAGAGATTACAGCCATTGTTAGATATCTATCAAAGATGTAATGTGGCAATATGTGAACTAGCTAACCATAAAGATCTTAGAGAGCCAAAGTGGAAGAAAGCAATGGAGAGTAGATGTTGATGACTCGAAAAGATGAAACATGGGAGTTGGTCAATAGACCTAAAGACAGAAAAATTTTTGGTGTTAAATGGGTATTTAGTACCAAGCTTAATGCTGATGGCTCTATCAATAAACATAAGGCCAGACTCGTTGTCAAGGGTGCTCACAAATTTTTGGTGTTGATTATTCTGACACGTTTGCTCCTGTTGCTAGATTAGACACAATCATATTAATGCTAGCAATTGCAGCTCAAAAAGGTTGGAAAGTGCTCTAATTAGATGTCAAATCAGCATTTTAAAATGGCGTATTAAATGAGGAAATTTATGTGCAAAACCCAGAGGGCTTTGTGAAACGCAAAGAAGAACACAAAGTGTATAGACTCAAAAAAAAGGCTTTGTATGGCATAAAGGAAGCTCCAAGGGCATGGTACACCAGAATTCATGAACACTTGCTGAGCCTTAGCTTTGTTAAAAGTGTATCTGAGTCAGCCCCATATGTGAAACATAAGAGCAATGATTTTCTTATTGTGTCCTTGTATGTTGATCATCTTTTGGTAATAGGAAATGACTTGAAGTTGGTTGAAGAGTTCAAGCAAGAAATGATGCAAGCCTTTGAAATGACAGATTTGGGTCTGATGACTTATTATCTTGGGATGGAAATCAAAGTAGGTAGAAAACGAAGTATTCATCTATCAAAAGAAGTATGCAAAGGAAATATTGAAGAAATTTCAGAGGAAAGAATGCAAGGCTATCAGTACACCCATGAATCAAAAGGAAAAGCTGAGTTAAAGATGATGGTTTTGATGATGTTGATGAAGGTCACTATAGAAGCTTGATCGGATGCCTAATGTATCTCATAGCAACAACGCCTGACATTATGTTTGCTACAAGTCTGCTATCACGTTTCATGGATTGTCTTAGTGAAATACATGATCAACTAACACCGCAACTGCACAGGTAGCCGTAGTACAGATAAAGATATCGTTCCTTAGGGACTAATGTAACTTACTGAGTGTTATCCATCAGAATGTGCTAAGTAAAATTCTAATTCAAGGGTTCGATTTAACAACTTCTAATTCACTACTCTAAATCAATCAAAGAGAAAATATGCCTAGGAATTCATAGTCATGAAAGAGTATTAGATTAAAATGAATAACATGTGCTTTTCTCTAATTGGTTAATCTCGAGGAATTATAATCTATCCAGAAATTTGATCTATTCTTTCGAAATCAATCAAATTTTTCTAAACTAAGCAAAAATCGTTCTTTCAAACTAATTTGTCTTAATTCAAGTTTAATATATTAGATTACTTGCTAGTCCTCCTAACATATAAATCTCTCTTTCGAGATGACTGACCGCTAGGTTTTATCAAGCAGTCCAACATTTAAATGTCACCTTTTAGTTTTTCATTCGTTTGTTTTAAGTAAGCAAGCAAATTTTGGCCAAAAATCCACTCACAACATATCAAACACTTGACAAAACGAGATCGAACTAATCATGAAATAAGCACAATTCTTTAAATTGAAACATGATTTAACAACACTTTCATAAACTACTAAATTCCTAGACAAAAGAAAACTACTCAGACATAATTAAGATACAAACAGAACTAACTAACAATCCAGTAAAATCTAAAAGAAAGGCTTGTGTGAGATGGCGTTCAATCAAGGGCTTCAAACCGCCTCAAAAACCAAACATATACGCTCAAGATTTCTTACCAAACTAAAAATCAAACTAGAAAACAACCAAATTTGAGAAAGAAAGAAACTAGGCTAAACTCTAATCTAATGCTTTTGTATTGCTCATGGGATTGCTTTTCACTACTGCAGGTCAAAGCTATTTATAGGAGAGCTCACTTGATCTCAGCCACACAGCCAAAGGAAGATGAAGAGCTAGCAGTTACAGGCTCACCACGGTCTGTGGTAGGCACCATAGGCCAACCGTGGTCTTGGCTGGAACCGACTTTCTGCTCTTTTCTTACTCCACAGGCATAGCAACTCATGAGTTTCCATGTAGGAGGTCAAAATACATCTATTTATGGTCAAATGCTGGATAAAAAGGCTTAAAATCCTACAAAACACATCAAACAATTTATGTCGAAGCATAAATCGAGAATAGGAGTGTAAGTATTCACATTAAGCACAATATTCTCCTAAAAATTGACACAAAATGGCCTTAAAATGATGTATACATTAAGCACTTATCAATGCATTTAAAGGATGCAAAAAGAGTGTTAAAGCACATCAAGGGTCCAATTGATTATGGTGTCAAATTTCAGAAGCACGAGAACTTCAGGTTGTATGGGTTTTAGATAGCGAATGGGCTGGATCTGTTGATGACATGAAGAGTGCCTCATGGTATTGTTTCAGTTTAGGTTCTGGAATTTTTTCCATGGTGTTCTAAAAAGTAAGATATTTCTGCACAATCTACTATAGAGGCTAAATGCATTGCTGCAATTACAGCAGCAAATCAAGCCCTATGGCTGAAAAAGATTATGTGTGATTTGCATATGGAAGAGAAGCGTAGCACAAAGATTTTCATTGACAATTAAGCTGCAATTACAATTTCAAATAACCCTGTTTTTCATGGAAAGACGAAGCATTTCAACATCAAGTTGTACTTCCTGAGAGAGGTTCAGCAAAAGGGAGAAGTGGTTGTAATTTGGTGTAAAACTGAAGACCAACTTGCTGATTTATTCACTAAGCCACTTCCAACCAGCAGGTTTAATTTTCTAAGGCAGAAGATAGGAATTTGCAGCTCCTAAAGCAAGGAGGAATGTTAGATAATTGCTTTAGGATAAGAGATTTTTTTGTTTAAGCTTCTAGATATTAAGGATGTGATTTACTGGTTTGTTGAGTTTATTTTTCAGCTTTGAGTCATGGATAGCGGTTGCTAAATTTAGGGAATGTTTTGTGTTTACTTTAACTATTTAAGCATCACAAGCTGAATGGAAAAATTATTTCCCTTTGCTGCATTCCCATAGCTTCAATCTCAATAACTTTTCTCTGTTTTTCTATTTTTCTAACAAGAAGGAAATAGCATGCGCAACACTGAAGACTCTATATGTTGATTTGTAGTGCCTTTAGGTACAAACATGATCAATTATAAAGATTGCATTAGGATTTTCCCATGCATATCGCCGCAAAGTACGCGGGGTTCTCTCACAGGATTGACGAGATCTGTATCCTTATTGACTCCAATTAAAGACGAAATGGCCTATGAGTGGGTATTGATATTGTCCCTTATAGACACAACGTGCAAGTTGCACATCATGCTTATTCTATAATAAAAACATCTTTAACTATGTGGGACCTCTCGTCATTAGAAATTATAGTCACATAAGCATGTAAGGTAGGATGTAAACTATTGGAATTAGATAGAATTTAATTGATCTTTTCTGTTGATACTGTACCTAATTTTGATTATAGAAAAATAGCTATGTAGATCTTTGGCTATGAAAGCTTACACACTACCAAGGGTGGGGGACAATGTAATAATTATTATGTGCATGAATTTATGATCCCCCTTTTCTCCCTTAAAGAAAAGGCAAAGGAGATACTTCCGTTTGTATTTGTAACAGTTCCTACAACTTTTCATCTACTTTTCATGAACAATTTTCTGTTATTTATGAGGCAAGCATTGTTTTATGACTCGAAAGCAGGGTTCAGAAGAATATTAATCCACCTTCATCATAGCAGTTGGAGAGAAGCAGACAAAGTTAGTTAGGACTACTTAAATCACTAGAAATTGTAGTTTGCAACAAAATAATTTGACTCAGCAGTGCCAACAAGAGGTAGTATGTTGCTCCAGAAAATGTAGAAATTGTATGAATAATTCTATAAACAGGAATAGAATTTCTCAAATGCATATGTATCTAACATGCAGTCAGAGATTCAAAATGCATTTGAGGCCAAAATCAAAGTAGCGGTTGTAAGATCCCATTAGGGGCACTGCTTAAGAGTTGTGGCTCTCAAAATGTAAATTTTTTTGAACTCATTATGGTGATGATTGTACTGATACTCGCAATATTTCAGATGAGAAACGATATCACCAATATGACATACATACATATAAATAGACAACATAAACAAACAAATATGACATCACCATCACAAATCTAAGGAACATAAACAAACTCATTATGGCCTGAATTGATTCAGCTCGACAAAGGAAGGTTTTGAAGTCTTTGTAGGCACTAAAACTTTATTCATGTCGTACCAAAATTAAATTGAATTAATTATCCGAGCCAATGCTTTTAATTAGTTTAATCAGGCCCCAAAGACTCTCAAGTCAAAGCCCAAAAGACTTCCAAGTCAAGGCCCAGTCAAAACCTAAATGACTCCCAAGTTAAAACCCAAATTAAAGCCCAAATTGAGGCTCAAGATAAGTTCTAAATCGGGTCACGACCCAAGTCCGAATGACTTCCAAGTCAAGATGCGGTCGAAACCAAGTCAAAGTCAAAATCAAAGATCAAGCCTTAAATTATCTCCCAAGTCAAATGTCAAATGACTCTCAAGTCAATATCTTGTCAAAGTTCAAGGCGACTTTCATGTCAATGCCCAGCCCAAGCCCGAGAGACCCCCAAGTCAAAGTCAAAGTCAAAAATTAAAGCAAATGACTCTTAAATCAAAGCAATCCAGGATAAGACCTAATTGAAAGGCCCAAAACCCAATTCAAAGCCCATCTTGACTTTCAAGGGGTTAGGGGAAGTTTTCATATAAAGAAGACCCTAGCCCCCTTGATTGAAAGGTTAGAAAAATCCATCCAAAAGGAGAAAGAATCAGAGGATCATACACATTGTATCCATAGAGATTATACCCGTTCATTTAAATTAATACAAAAATTCAATCTTGTATCCAAATTCCTGCCTAATTTATTCTAGATCTGAAATTTGTGTTTACAAATTCGGCACATTTCGGTGGGACATCTCTACCTCTCATCCCTTTCTCGTAAAGATCAAGACTTTCAAGTCTCAAAATCTTCATCTTTAAAGAAGACATGGCCACAAAGAACATTACTGCGGAAGCTTCGAAGAAAAAGAGCACAGGATCTCTCTCGCGTAGATTTTGTAAAGCGAGCGTCACTTCTAATAGGCGCGCTCACACAATGAAGACCAGAAGTATAGCAAAAGCTGTTGCACCAACTGCTCCTAGGCAAACTGCGCCGCCCCCTTCCAAACTCCAAGGCTTGAAGATGTAGCAAAATGCACCTTCTAGGATGGATGGAATTCAAAACCTCCAGCTTCAATCTCCAGTCTGTGAGGTTGAAGACTATTACAGCAGTAACTCTTCTTCGCCCTCACCAAAGAGGGCGGCGGGGCATGCATGTCCGAAACTAAAGTTGAGTCCTCCAAAACTGTTGTCATAATAGCCATGATGATAGGCACAACCACTCTAAAAGAGGAGATGGCTAACATGAAGGCCATCCTAGAAAAACTCACTAGGGAGAACGAAGAAGAGAAAGCACACATCAAGCTTGAAAAAGAAAAGATTGCTAATCTGATTAGAAAGTTAGAAAAACAGCCAACTCAATCTTCTACGAAGGACTAAGAGAGTAAGGACTCTAGAAAAGTGTCAGTCCACATTGAGGCTTTTGACCATGAGAAGTAACCAAAGAAAGACGTTACGCCTAAAAATGTCAGTCCTCGGGATCAATGACTATTGAGCAATTCCAATACTTGATAGCAAATACAGTTAAGGCGCAGCTAGGTGGAGGTTCATGCAGAACTCTCCTGTACACCAAGCCTTACACTGAGAGGATAGATGCTCTTCGCATGCCCCATGGTTACTAACCCCCCAAGTTCGAACAATTTGACGAGAAAGGTAACCCAAAACAGCATGCCGCATATTTCATTGAGACATGCAACAATGCTGGTACCGATGGGGACCCAACGGTGAAGCAGTCCGCGAGGACATTGAAAGGTATTGCCTTTGATTGGTATAGCGATCTAGAGTCTGAGTCCATCGATAGTTGGGAATAAATGTAACATGAGTTCCTCAATAGTTTTATAGTACTCAGCACACTGTCAGCATGACTGAGCGGACAAGCACAAAATAATGGAAAGATGCGCCAGTTCTTGACTACATCAATCGCTGGCGCGCACTTAGCCTCGAGTGAAAGGATCAGCTATCTGAAGCTTCCGCCATCGAAATGTGTACCCAAGGCATACATTGGAACTTGCTGTACGTCCTACAAATGAGCAAACCTAGGACTTTCCAAGAATTGGCGACCAAGGCGCATGACATGCGGGTGACTGTAGTTAGTCGTCATGACACCTTCTTCTATTCTACTAAATCAAGGAAGGACGAAGTTGAATTCGAGAAGAATATTAACTTTTTAAGAGCACAACCAAAGAGGCACTGTCCACCTTGTTGCGATAAAGAAGCGTCCCACACTAAAAGAGCTTTAGGAAAGAAAATATCCATTTCCTGAATAAGATTTGTCAGGCATGCTAGATGACTTGCTCGAGAATGGTGTCATCAAGTTGCCCAAGCCAAAGTATCCAGAGGAAGGTGGGAGGATCGCCGACCCCAAATGCTGTTGGTACTATAGAATCATTAGTCACCATATTGAAAAGTTTGTTACACTCAAAGAGCGCATCACACGATTAGCTAGGGAAGGAAGAACCATTCTAGATTTGGATTAAACTGCAAAAGCTAGCTACGTCACAGTACAAGAGGTTGATAAGTTAGATTCTAACGTAAATCTCACTAAGGCACCAAAGGCCTTAGGAGAATGCTTTGCAAAAAGTTCCTTTGATTGTGTGGCCATCGACACGACTTCATCTTTGAATCTAACGATGATAAGACAAATGGAGAACTACGTTTCCCTCCTAAAAGAGATTGGGATGAAGCTGGAGAAGGCTCTTTGGGTGTACCGAACCACATACAGGACACCAACACAGTCAACCCGCTACGCTTTACTGTACGGAGTGGAAGCCATCCTGCAACTGGAAATTCAAATCCCGTCATTGCGCATTGCTACACAACAGGGTTTGGGTCAGGATGAAAACCACCAACTTCACTTAGCAAAATTGGAGGCCCTCAATGAGAAAAGACTCCAAGCCTAGCAGAAGTTAGGATGTTATCAGGCTCACCTATCTCGAGCATTCAACAAAAAAATGTAACCACGTTCATTCCAAGTTGGGGATCAGGTGCCTGCAATGAAGAGGCCAATCATCATGACCCTCAAGGCAGGAAGCAAATTCGCTCCGAAACGGAAAGGACCTTATGTTGTCCGTGAGGTATGCTCAAATGGTGCCTACAAGATAGTAGATAGACAAGAGGTTCGGGTCGGACTAATAAATGGCAAGTTCTTGAAGCGCTACTTCCCTTGAGGAAATGTTGGACGCGCTCCTGAGTAAGAGCTTAAATTGTTCACTAAAAAAAAAAATATATATAGAGAAAACACACCCAAAGTTCACATTTAAAGAAGAAGATACCTAAACAAGAGTTTAAACTGGTCACACATATTCAAAAAAGAACACTCCTGAGCAAGAATTTAAACTATTCACACACGTTCAACAAAGAATACTCCCGAGCAAGAGACTAAACTGTTCACGCATTAAAAAAAAAAAAAGAAGGCTCTCCAACAAGAGTCTAAACTGTTCACACACTTTCAAAAAGGAAGGCTCTGAACAAGAGTATAAACTGTTCACTCAATCAAAAATCTTTGTACTACTCCTGTCCCGCAAGAGTATAAACTGTGGATGGCAAAACAAATGAAAAAATGATTTGTTGAACTACGTAATGACTTGATCTTGTTGAAATTGGCAAGTGCTCATAAGTATGTAGGCAGCTTGGTCAACAAATCACCAAGTGCAGTCAAACATATTACACACACAAAAAGGGGGCCATGAAAAAAAGCGATCAAAGACATCACCTTTCTGCCGCCAAGCTGCTCCTTGCAACTTATATCACTTTTTGGCATGTACGATCCCGTTTTAGACTCCAAAAGGCTTAAAAGTGAAATCACGTTTGCAAGTGGTTACTTAAGGCTTCATACCACTTTCAGGCGTGTAGGTTTCCATTCTAGGCACCAAAGGCCTAGCGGTGAACCATTTCGCAAGTGGTCCTTCAAGTTTTCATACCACTTTTAGGCGTGTGTTTTTCCATTCTAGGCACCAAAATGCCTAGCAGCAAACCATTTCATAAATAGTTCTTCAAAGCTTCATATCACTTTTAGGCATGTAGGTTTCTATTATAGGCACCAAAAGGCATAACGGCAAAACATTTCACACGTGGTGCTTTAAGCGGCTTGCCAACCTACACAAGTAACTGCACAAATGCAACAAAAAAATACGATGTTTCAGCAGGCATGACGTTGGAGCAAAAAAAAAAAATGTGATCTTTTAACATGCACGACGTTGCGATAACAAAAAAATGTGATCACAAATGGGCGCAACGTTGCGACGCCACAAGCAAGTATGAAGGTCTTTCAACATGTATCGTCAATGAAAATATCAGCAAAACATAAGGGGACCTTTCAACATAATAAAGTTGATTGCTTTGAGTTTATTTTAGCCAAAGATGGCACCTTTGTTATTAATAATTGTCAAAAAACAATGGCAATTACTTCAAAGCATGACATGGCGAAATGGGGCCATAAGCATCAATGGCCAATCCAATTGTTATAATACTCAGCATACCAAGAGTAGCCACAACAATACCATACATTGCGGCAAAGCTGAAACTAACGAAAACGCTGATAGCAATGGCCAAGACAGTGATGATGACTTTAAAAAAAAAAAAAAAAAAAAAACACATTCGGGCATTTTATCAAACACCTAGCGCGCATAACTTTGAATCCCACAAAAGGCATAAAAATGGATATAACTGCTATTGATATACACCTCCGATCCAAACCCTAGTTTTACAACGGGGTTACTTGTTTACCAGCAAATCCATCAAATAAGCAGAAGCTTTAAGAATGAAGGGAAAATATGCTGATCAGGATTGACGTCCCCTTCAGTCAATGACTCGCGATAATGCAAAAAGGCAAGCGATTTCTAGGCAAGGTTAGAGCTAGGTCCACAAGCCCAGATCAGGGTCTTGTAAACAAAGGAGTTAAGGCAGTGAATTTGGCCGAAAAGACTCAGCAATCAAACCACACCCAGCTCGTTCAAGCCACGACTGCAGCTCTTTTGGTGCACCCAATTGAAGGGACCATCTCAAATTAAAAAAAAATATGGAATCTGTATAGTCCAAAAGCTTCCTCTTTTACAAGAAACGGCCATGGAGTCAAGCACACCAGTGAAAGAACAAAAGAAGAATGGTTGAGAAAGTTACTACCTTAGGTGACCACAAGGGCCGAAAATGGCAGAACAATAAAAAAGGAAATGAGCTCCCACCGTAACCAGCAACAGTAAATGGAGGGCTTGGGTTCTAGGCGCAGCAGCGTAAGGCAGATGCCTTCGAGTTTTGAGTGCGGCAATAGCGAATAGAGAAGAAAGGAAGAAGAAGAAGAAGAAGAGGGATTGGTGCAGTCACATGAGCTGCACATGCTCCGTTTAAATGAAATAAAAGAAAAGGGCAGGCCTGCCTGGGAAGAAACAGACCAAGGAGCCAGGTGAGCCCACACGTAATAACAAAAAAAAGGGACGGTCTGGGCTTCGCGAAAAGGGCCGGGCGCACGCGTGAAAAAGGGAAAGAAAATGGAAAAGAACAAAGCTTGGGCCACGGTAGAAGAAAGGGCAGGCCCATGCAAAACAAGAAAAGAGGAAAAGGAGGCTGAAATCAAGCGGACGTAAAAGTCGGGCACCGCCCAAGTGAAAGATAAGGAGAGAATGGGCCTGACTGGAGCCAGACGCTGGTCCGACGCCTTTGGGCCACCAAGACTGCCCAACCCAGGTAAGCCCGCCAAGATGAGAAGAGAGGTCAATGTCAGATAAAAAAAAAAAAATTCAAGATGTTGGTCACGCTCCAATGACAAAAGTCTCGTACTTGACCTTGTCTCGAAGCAGCAATTTGTAGGCATTAAAAATTTATTTGTGTCGGACCAAAATTAAATTTAATTATCTGGGCCAACCCTTTTAATTAGTTTAATCAGGCCCCAAAGACTCTCAAGTCGACGCCCAAAAGACTTTCAAGTCAAAGTCAGGTCAAAATCTAAATGACTCCTAAGTTAAAACCCAAATTAAAGTCCAAATCGAGGCTCAAGATGACTTTCAAGTCAAGTCACGACCCAAGTTAGAATAGCTTCCAAGTCAAGGCGCGATCGAAACCAGGTCAAAGTCAAAATCAAAGTCAAAGGTCAAGGACTAAATCGACTCCCAAGTCAAACATCAAACGACTCTCAATTCAATATACGGTCAAAGTTCAAGGTGACTTTTACGTTAATGCCCAGCCTAAATCCGAGAAACCCCCAAGTCAAAGTCAAAGTCAAAGTCAAAATCAGAGTCCAAATGATCAATCACTTAAACTCCACATGATCAATTGCTAGTCCACCACAACTTAAACTCTAAATGATCAATTGCTAGATTTTAGTCGATCCACATACCACAACCCATTTCTCAAAACCTAACCTAGACTTAACGCATTTTATTTCCTCAATCCACTCCCTTCTGTTCACTGTTCTGATAACTTTGTTCGATCAATTATTGTAACATTAATTATAGAAAATTAAAGTAAAATAACTTTCTAAACTAGAGTTTGCAATGTTTTTAATATAAGTTATAATAGAACCAGTTTCTATGCAAGGGTTCAAAAGGCAGTTTACGTCGCGAATGTGGTTTTAGTCGCAACATGGAAAAATTGTTTTAGTGTGGAAATGATGTTCCATATCATGGCTAAAATGCGGTTCGGTCAACTCAAAAATCTCTCCAATGCGACCGTTTCGTCACAAATCGGCGATATTTTGTATCCATGTTTCTATGCAATTCAGCGTGACTTTGCTAAATCTAGTCCCCTACACTACACTTGGATAAGACTCCTTGGTTTGGACATAAAGTTGGGTCTGATAAATTTTCATCTAAATTGTGCCTTAATCAAATCAATCATGCATACTAACTTAAATGAGGTTTCAACCGAGAGCTAACTGGCAATAGGTGGAATAACTTACAATCTTATATACATACTCAAACTTTTAAATTTTATAAATGTGGGACAACTGGACAAACCCCACTTTCACATTCCAACATGCCCTCTCAGTTGTGAGCTATTAGCAAGGCTCACCACGCGCAGGCAATTTTAATCAAACGTAGACGGTGATAAATCAAGATCGAGTAACCTGCTCTGATTCCACGTTAAATTTTTATAACAATGGGATCATAAACAAAGAGTCATACATATAAGCTCAAATGATGTTCCAACATAAAACCCATTGGCAATAGATTGAATAACTCACAAGCTTATATACATACTCAAACTTTTTAATTTTATCAATGTGGGACAAACTCCATTTTCACATTCTAACAGTCCTAACAATAATTTGGTCACCTAAGGACATACAAATTTTTCCTTTTCTTAATGCTACATGAGATCTGGATCTTCCTTCTGTTCCACATTTCCTCGGTCCCACAATTATATAGTTGGGTTGTACATTTGAGGTAGGAATGTACCAAATCTGGAAAAATGGCCATTCGATTTGGGTTTGGATTGGGTTAAGTTTGGTTCGAGTTATATTCAGATTAATAAATTATGATTCAGGTTCAGGTTCGATTCAAACGAAGTTCGATTCAGGTTAAGTTTGGGTTGATATAATTCGGTTCGGGTTTGGGTACAGTTCGGGTGAAGTTTGGATAGGGTCAAGCTCATTCAGGTCAGCTTTGGGTGCAGGTCGTGTCAAAGCCAATTCGAGTAGGTTTCGGTTATGGATTCGGGTTTTGGGTTGGGTAGAAATCAGATCAGATTACTTTCAAGTCGACTTATATTTCAATCAGGTCAGTTTATATATGGTATGAGCTTGATATCTTACACAACCACATAAGCCATAGAATTCTTGATGAATTAGAAGGAGGTTATATGGCTATGAATTTCAATTGGGTCAGTTTTTAGTCTGCTTCTAATTCGACGAAGATTATATTTTAATTGGGACAGTTTTTAATTTTGCACCCAAAAAAAATCATATCAATTTGAATTTTGGGTTAAGTATAACCTTCTAATTCGTGGAAGATTTAATTTCAATTGTGTTATTCCCAATGCATCACACGAGCAAATAATCAATTAAATGAACAAATAGTGTTATAAATTTCACCTTTCACCAACCATCAAATCAAAGATTTTAAAAAAAAAAAAAATTGAAGAGTTGTGCCTAATGAACATAAACGATAGAATAACTTTGATTGCTTGATTCTACGTTTACATTTTTGTTATTCAAATGAGTCAAATTCTTATTGAGTCATTTACTTCCAAAATTGTAAATGCAATATTTCATTTGTTCAGAGTATTGTCATCTACTTTTGTCTTTCACATCCTAAATATCAAGTGAAACTGTATAGCTAGTATCATCACTCACTATTTTAAGTTTGAATTGAATCAGGTTAGAATTGGGTCGAGTCAAACTCAGATTCAGGTCGGTTCGGGTTTTAGTATGAATCCGTTCGGATTTCATTCGGGTCAAGTTATTTCGGGTTCATGTCTACATTGGATCAATAAGATTTTAGGTCATTTCGGATTCAGTTCGCATCATTTTGAGTTTCGGGTCAAATTGGTCAATACAGTTTTGGATAGGTTCGGTTTTGGGTCAGTTCAATTTCGGGTTTCCGGTCGAGATCGGCTCAATACTTTCGGATATCATTCAAGTCTTATTTCGAGTCGTTCATTTAAAATCATTCAGATAGGGTTAGTTTTGTCAAGTTTAAAATATATTGCTCTCTAATTCACATCCGCGGGACTTTTATATTAAAAGGTGGTGGAGGCGGACAACTTGATCACCATGGCACTAGAATTGTCGAAAAAGAGCCAGTTGTTCAATAAACGAGTAGATTTGTGAACAAATCTAAGGCATTGGCATATTTCCTGTTGAAGCTACGTAGCAAACTGATGGTGCGTGACTGCAGATGAGAACAAACATGCAAGCAGCCAAAACAAAACCACAAGTATCAACAAAATAAGCACGTCAGGTTTTTATTTATCTATTTATGCAAAAAGAGGCCCCATCCAAATCCGACTGCACTTCTATTGCACAAACTTTCATGTTATCTTACACGGCTTTTCTATAAACTACTAAAAGATCTTGTGAATTAGACAAGTTGGATTTGGATACGGCATCCTTTTTTCAGGGGGCCGGGGGGGAGGGGGTTTCATCGTTGAAATCTGGAGAGAACACTACTAGCACAACAGTAAAACTAAATCAACTCATCAATACATTATCTAGGACAAGATGAAAGTCGATTACACAGATACAATTTTCTCCTTGCAATAGAATTAAAGAAGCAAGTAGTAGTTTAATGAGATATTTTGCTTGAGTATGTTGTACCCAAAAGCTGAGAAGAATCGTCCAACAATGATTTATTCATCTGCTCAGAAGTGGACAACCAAAAAACTGATCGGACGAGTTTCTAGGCGGCAAGTCTTTGGATTGAGTTGAGTTTATGTGTACTTTTTTTGGTACTACTAATGGGCTGAAGTTAATCGATTTGCATCATCTTGAGTATTTAAAAGAGGCTATTCTTATTAAGGCGACACTAGTGTCTATCCAGATTCATTTGCAACAGGAAAACAGTCGTATTCAAATCAGAATCACGCTGGCAAGATATGACTTAATTAACCCTATATTGGCAACATTGTGAAGGGAGTAGCAGACGACGTGCGGCCAATATTGACTCTAACTTCGAAACAAAACTTTTGTTCCTTTGCGGGCTGGAGCAGGATGCAATCCATAATCCGGTTTAGAACATTAAAGAACATCAAACTTGTGAAAATGGCGAAATCCAACTGAACCGGATGGTCTAACTGGACCATCCAGATTGAACAAAAGAAAATCAAACAAGATAGCCTGTTAGAGCATAAAATATATTTCTAGACCTTCAACCACTAACTTAAATTTTGGATGAGGCAATTCCGAAACGCGACACGAGAATCTTTCTAAATGGGAAGTTTTACAATCGTATCTCAACAACCCTACATGAAATTATAACGTAAGGTGAGAAAGCGTCTCCGCACCATCAACACTTCAAGTCCAAAGAATATTCATGTGAAGAAATGTGTTACAGTGTAAAAACCTCATTTAACCATTAGTTTAAATTTTTGATTGAGATCGTTCTTGAACTACTTCCACCCCCCCCCCCCCCAAAAACCAGTGGGAAAAACTGGATGTTAACCAACTAATCCAACCTGTACAATTGGTTGTTCATCCATCAATAGACAGCCCACCTTATGACAGTGTCTACAGCAGCAGTTAAATTCTGAATATTGCTCTTATTTTATCTTAAAATTGCTTGAATTATTAAGATGGATGTTCATAATAATCACTAAAACCAATGGAAGTGAAATAAACTTGAAGATAAGCAGCATTATCTAAATTTTTTGATCTGCCATTACCATCCACCCGCGTTCTAGCCATTTTTCAACATTGGTTCTCATAACCACGCAGCTATGCCTGTACTTGAGCAATCAAATGGAATTTCTGCATCCTACTAAAACATCATTGAAATCTAGGTGTAGGAAGCTAGCTTTTTCCTCGCAACTGCTTCAGGCGGATACCCAAAAAGAAAAATGACAGAACTTGAAAATTCTTAGACGGAGATTCACTTAAATCAATGCCAAAGTCTTCCCAGCTCTAAGGGCATACTTTCATGAATTCCAGCAAGGTAGGGATCAGAGCATCTGACCAACGACCTTAATAGAATGTCGAGAATAATTGATGTGAAAGAAAGCAACCGCAAAATAGAGAGAAGGCAGCGTACCATAGTGAAAAACAATGACCCTATGAACAGACGGAACTATGTTACTCCACATAATAAACAACTCCCAGAGTAAAACACAAAGCGGAGGTCAAGCAACATGTTACAACATCTTGCACAAGAGCATTCAGGCTCAGTTTCAAGAAAATATAGACATCAAAAGCAATTGAATTTACGTTGTTTTTCATCATCTAACCCCTTGGATGACAAGAAGTTGGGCGAGCGACTAAGGTTTGAACATGGTTTTTAAGTACGTGATTTGCCATAAAGGCTGGCATAGACAGTCTTAGTTCGATGTACAAGGATCAAGCTCAAGAAAATTGCGACAATGCAGAGTCCGGACATGATCATTGAAGTAAGGAAGAAGCAAACAGAACCTTCGCACTTTAGTGGTTCATTCAGAGCAAGCATACCAGCAAAGACAGAACCCTGATGAACATTGCGCTCTTGAGCTTGCTTCTCTGCTTCACGATCATATATGCTACTAGCTATAAGACCGGAGAACACAAGGGCACCGGCAGGATTTGCCAAGGTAAAGAAGTTATACAACGCCCCGAAATTCTTCAAGCCAAATAGCTCGGAGGCACTAGCTGGAACAACAGACCAGTGGGCTCCGTAGCCAAGGCCAATCAACAAAGTTCCAACATACATGGCTCCCGTCCATCCCATGCCAATAAAAAAGTGACCTGCTGCCATTATTCCTTGGGCCACAGCCATTGCCACTGGCCGTGGATAAGCATGATCCCTGTTTTTTTTTTTTTTTTTGGTGGGGGGGGGGGGGAATGACAAATGAGACACAAGTCAGAAAGCGTAAACACCAACCTAACTTAACCGACATCTTCGAATACCACCTAGTGTGGGAAGTGAGTTTAAGCTTTCTACAACCGAATTGCTAAGAGGCTCTTTCCGCGAGAGCCTAGATTTGAAGGGTGTTGATCTACTACAATAAAGCAAAGAAGTAGGCGACAGCTTTGAGAAGATATTTTGATCCATTCCGCATTAGAATACAAAGCTGCAAAATGGCTACCAATAGAGGCTTCTTTGATTTGACTAGAAAGTGGATGCAATGTGTGCAAAAGTGCATAGGTATGAGAGTAAGCAAATGTAGCTTGCCATACCTGACAATAATCTCAGATAAGTAGCCCCCTCCAACACGACCAAGGAAATTCCAAATGCTGATCATGGACACGAATATATGAGTGTTATCATAGCCTAAAGATTGGCTCATCTGACCCAGATTATCAATCACGGTCAAACCAGATCCCGAACCAAGCCAAAGGGAGCAAAACATAAGCCAAAAGTCTGCCTTCACCAAAGCCTGTGTTAAGGTGAAATCTTCACCTCGATGAGGACCCCTCCTCCTTTTGACATGGACTGCTCCCTCTGCAGCTGCTTGGGCGACCTTCACTCGCAGATGGGCAATTCGTTTTCTCCTTTCTGAAGCTGGAAGCAAGTCTACATCCTTTGGTTTCTCATCTTCAAGCTCACTGAATAGGACGTCCGTATCAGATTCTGCTTTAGAAGACTCCTGTTTCTGAGGTTCTGGTAATAGAACCTCCTCCAGTAATGAAGCTCTCGGCTCTTCGTTTACAGTTATTATCACCGGAATGCAAATAGGGCCCAACAGAATCGCAAATAACACCACCGTGAAAATTATGATGATGGCATGACTGACATCAATCAGATCCTGAACCAGCATGACCCCCATCAGGTAAGCAGCGAGCACAAGGCAAGAACCATAAACAAACGAGAAACTTATTCCATCGGATGGCCGAACTTGTCTGTGACCTTTGACAGGTCTTATGATAAACATCAAGGCAATGACAACCATAGATGGTCCAACTGCAACCATGAAGATAAGTGACGCATGATCAGGACTCTGGATGAGAGCATAAATTTGTGTCAAAATTGCTCCACTCAGCCCAGCAAAGCCCTTCAAGATGCCCACAATTGGGCCACGACTTTTTGGAAAGTTTTGCACACAAGATACAAGAGCAGCTGTATTGAAGTATGTTTCTCCATTCGTTCCAACAAATATAAGAATGCACATCTGCAGCACGAAGTCAGTCATTATACTTTACACAGTTATCCTAATCAAATTAAATCCAAACACAGGTTTCAGCTGTTGGCCTAATTCTGCTGTAGTTAAACGTTTTATATTTATAGCAGTCATCAATATGCTTATATCCTGACTATTAGCCAGGAAATCTGCAACTGAAGCAAACATGAAAGGGCTGGGTTCAAATCTCACTAGTTGGGTTCTTCTCTAAATAGCCATCATCAGGATGGCCTAATTGGGAGGAAACCCAATTTCCAGGCGAAAGAGTTGGGGTTCAAATTCCACTAGAAGCATGAACAGTTAATTTGTCCTTTCCATGCCTGCCCCCATTTGGCTACATGTTCTGGAGATGGGGGCCCTAGATTGGATCACCTTGTCTATTATAACCAACGCCTCCCCCCCCCCCCCAAAAAAAAAAAACAAAACCAAAAAAAAAAAAAAAAAGAAGTCAGTCCTACGAATCCCTACAGGGATGGCTGTAGAATTTGGCATCAATTGAACAAAACACAAAACAAGATAATCTGCAAAGTCATAGTTTTCAGAACAGAAATAAATTTCAGAGTCATCACTTAATAATTTTTACTTGTGCTGGAGCATGAAACGAGAAACAGTAAACTATGACTAAATCAACCCCGCCCCCCCCAAAACAAAGATTTGGGGGTTGGGTGGTCAAATCAAATAAAACACCACGTTGAGACAGAACAAGTTCTACATACCCATCAGCTATAGACAGGCAAACTTGAAACTCACAGCACGGAAAAGGCACTGATTCGATCAAACACCAACACAAACAATCAAAGATTCACTAATTCCTTCAAAAAGCCAAGCATACATTTTCAGATTTGGTCATCAACTACGAGTTTGACTGAACCAACCAAAAACTTTCAAATAACCAGAAGATAATCAGCAAGTTTGACCTATCTAAAGAGTTGAAGACCAAACCACAAAGAGAGAGCGAGCGAGAGAGAGAGAGAGAGACTCACAGCCCACAAGGGCAAAGGGGGAGCTCTACGAGTGACAGTGAGCCAAACACAACCATAGCCAATGAAATTCTGAAGAGCACCAATAAGCAAAGCAGCCCACAAGGGCAAAACTTCACAGACATAACCAGTCAAAAAGCCAACACTATCTCCCAAATCTTTGGCAACACCAAGCCTGGCAACCTGCCTCTGATTGTAATTCAAAGAGGTCTTTATCACAGGAGATATGCTCCCAAACAGGTACCCAATTCCTGCACATGACTGTATCCACATTGCTGCAACAAACACCAGCCATCTGTTGTTGATGAAACCCTTCAATCTCTCACCAAATTGAGCCATTTTCTTGGATTTTTCTTTTCTGGGTATTCGTTAAATAAGCAAGATTCCTCACTTCAAAGGGCTTGCCATCATATTAGAAGCAATTCCGTAAGAGGGCGAGAAAAATGCAGTATTGTTTGGGGCCCCAGGCACAGGGGGGTTGGAAGGAGGATATAACAATATAAAACTATAAAAGGAAGGCGAGTTTGATGAGCTGGGGCATTTTATTGAAGGTGGGGCATGGCTGGGCTGCCCGAACCAGGAATCAATATTTAATTGATTGCCAGCGACGGATCTGTTTGAGAAATCAAAATGCCAGTCAGCCGCCCGTAATTTGGACGGTTTCTTTCCTTGTCAAAATTTCCCCACGAAGTGCAGGGTAGTGATGTGCGCAAGGAAAAAAAGTAGGAATTTGGAGTGGGGAACTTTTTGAGGTCTGAAAGCGGAAGAGATGCGCATACGGTGATATACTTGATGAGGACTTCTACTCTTCAATAACCAGATCTTGAAAGAGGGAAAAAAAAAAAAAAAAAAAAAAGAGCAAGAAGTCATTCCGTAAAATATATTAAAATTAATTACGAATTTGTGGGGCATGGAGAGCTCTATCAAACAAAACTGGCATTCTCTTTTTTTAAAAAAAGAACAAAAATTCATTGAATCATTAAGGCATGTTAAAATAAAGCATATATCCAGTGGTTGAGATTTCAAACTGTTAATGATTTATCATCGACAGTTAAAAAAATTGTTAAATAAATTTTCAACTATTACAAGTGAACTAGAAAATTACAATACAACTCCAATTGCAGATAATCTCAATCTATCAATTAGTCATGCTATTTTGTCTCTCAATAATATTGTCATATTCATACTTTCAACTCTATATTAATGATAAGTAGTGTAACAATCAGTGCTAAACATCAATCTTTGACACAAAACTTATCAGAGGAGGCTTGTAGAGGGCAAAAGAGGAAACAAGTTCGATTTACGTTAATAATATGTGTTCCATTGGATTGACTCTCAAAAGAGTAGTTTTGTTTAAACTAATGGTGAAACTTTTAGATAATTCAGCATTTTTATTGCATTAGAACTTTAGAAGTACAGCTTGCCCCCTCCCCCCACTGTCCGCCTCCCAAAAAAAGGAGAATTCCATATATATATATATATATATATATATATATATATATATATATATATATATATATATATATATATATATATATATATATATATATGTTGTTAAGAAATTATTTGTAAAGTTCTCCATTCATCCAACTAGTATTACTGTCATTACTCATTACTACAAGAAATTTTAAAACTTAACCATCTAACGATTTTAGTCTTGGATTAATTTTGTAAGCTATTTGCAAAGTTTTTCATGGTTTAAATCACGCAATATTTATCCACGCTACTAGCATATTGTTACTGCTGAAGCATTCTTTCTATACATCTTGTACAGCAGGAAAGATAATGCATTTCTTATTTCCAGTGTACACACACCACACACAAAAACATGAATACATATATATATAAAAGGGCAGATCAACCCCACATGGTCAGGGGTGATTGTCGGTGAATTCCTGCGGCCCATCGTCCCTTCTTTCTTGGCCCGACCCCCTTGCTCCTTGCCATCGCTTCTGTTGCTCGACATGCCTCGTCCCGGGGGTGGACGACGGACGCACTGGCTTGTGGGATTTAAGCGGAGGCGTGTTGCCTTCCACATGCGGCTTGACTGTCGGAAGTGCGGTGATAGGAGAGGCGACGCAGGATGGGCTGGACGCCCCGGTAGTGGAAGCCGATGATCGATGAGTGAGGGCCTAGATGCTTGAGCTTGTAAGCCCCTCGCACCCGTGAGGCCGGAGTACACGAACGGGGTCGAAAGCTTGTCTTGAGTAGCCGATCCGTGTGACGACGGGCGGATTGATCGCTCTAGTAGTGGAAGTTGATGATCGATGAGTGAGGGCCTAGACGCTTGAGCTTGTAAGCCCCTCGCGCCCGTGAGGCCGAAGTACATGAACGGAGTGGGAGGCCCTTCCCGACTAGCAGTTCCAAGGGCGAGACAAGAGGCCTGCGTGGGGCGGGGAATGCCCTCTGCGTCGGGATTTTGCCGGCGGGGATGCCGTTGCGCCCCTCGTCCCTTGTTTCTTGACATGGCCCCTTGCTCCTTGACATTGCTTTTTGTTGCTTGACGAACCACCTCCCCTCGTCCTGATGCGGACGGCGAATGCACTGGCTGTGGGACTTACGCGGAGGCATGTTACCTTCCATGTGCGGGTTGACTGTCGCAAGCGCAGTGACAGGTGAGGCGACGCGGGATGGGCTGGAAGCCCCGGTAGTGGAAGCCGATGATCGGTGAGTGAGGGCCTAGATGCTTGAGCTTGCAAGCGCCTCGCACCCGTGAGGCCGGAGTACACGAACGGGATCGAAGGCTTGTCTTGAGTAGCTGATCCGTGTGACGACGGCCGGATTGATCGCTCTGGTAGTGGAAGTTGATGATCGATGAGTGAGGGCCTAACGCTTGAGCTTGTAAGCCCCTCGCGCCCGTGAGGCCGATGTACACGAATGGAGTGGGAGGCCCTTCCCGACCAGCAGTTCCGAGGGCGCGACAAGAGGCCTGCGTGGGGCGGGGAATGCCCTCTGCGTCGGGATTTTGCCGGTGGGGATGCCGTTACGCCCCTCGTCCCTTGTTTCTTGACATGGCCCCTTGCTCCTTGACATTGCTTTTTGTTGCTTGACGAACCACCTCCCCTCGTCCCGAGGCAGACGGCGAATGCACTGGCTGTGGGACTTACGCGGAGGCATGTTACCTTCCACGTGCGGGTTGACTGTCGCAAGCGCAGTGACAGGTGATGATGTAAAGGTCAATGGGTATGAATACACACACCAACCTCACACCAAAGAAGACCAAAACTCAAGAATGCTCACGGACTGAAGTGGCACGGCCGTGCTGGAGGCACGGGTACACCGTGCTATATTGCTGCCCCAAAAACTAGAATTGCCTAGTTTTACCCGGTTTGAGAGCTTTTCAACTCTAGCTGGTTTTCTAGCTTTTTGGTGAAGTGGACATGGCGGAAATGGATGTGAATGATAGTAGAAAGAGTGGAGTAATGAGGGGAAATGATGAACACGATTAGTGGAAGTGATTACCTTGAACAATCAAACAAGCAACTTCACTAATGAACCGTGTGGGATGAACTGGAATGAGATAAGACTAAACCCTTGGATTGGATACAGAAATCACCACCAACCTTTGAGTTTAGGGCCCTTAATCTTGATTAAGATACAGAATCACCACTTAATCAAGGTTAAGACTCACTTGAACACCACTTAGTTTGGCCTAAACTAAGATAAGCAAGCAAGAGTTTTTAGAGAGAAAGCCTCAAATGCTCGCTATGGTTTTCATTCAACAAAAACTGAAGTCCCTTTTCCATATGGCCGTGACTTGCCTTTTGTTACTTGCCTCACAACATTTCCTAATCAGCAAGCAAGCTAGCAAGCACCTCACTTTACCCTCCTAGGGAGGAAAAGTGTTAATTAGCTCTAATTGCCACGGTTAGAGCTAATCGGTTACAAGCATGCTTAAGGCTAATCAAAATACACTTAAACCATCAAAGAAAGCAAGACAAATGAATATCACAACATAATTAACTTGTCCTTAAACTCAATCAGCTTCAAAGGCAGCAAAAGGATCATGTGCTCAGCTGAAAAGTGGTTTCCCCTTTACGGCTAGCCAATAGCAAGCAAGGAACATCTTCCCTTGTCTCTCCCTTCTCATTGGCCGTTCTTTTCAAGGTTGCAGCTGATGATTGTTGCCTTGGGGTGTGTGCCCAGCCTTGGAAGATGTGCCAACTCAGTTGAAGAGGAGGAAACCCACTGGTGGAGGTAAAATAAAACCGTGACACCAAACCGGGTTCAAGGGCAGTTTTGTACCCGGTTTTCAGACCAAGTTTAACCAAAGCAAAAGTGGGTATGATCTGGATTTTAACCATGGGGGGGAAGTTCAAGGTGTGTAGAAACCCCCCCAATCAAGAAATTAAGGTTAAACAAGGTTTAAGTAGGGTAATCACACCTAAACTTTCAACCGTGCAGAATTGGACCAAATCTGGCCGGTTGGGGAAATGCCTTTGATCCTCCATCCCCTTGTGGCATGATTTGAAATCAATGCTTGGACTTGAAAGCTAACATCCTGAGGATTCCAAAAATGCAAAAATATTGGCCTTAAGCCACAAGGTAGCTTAAGAAATCAGATGCACAAAACCGGGCTTATGCTGGCCGGTTATCCCGTTTGTGCTAGTTTCAACTTCTTGCCAAAGGTGAGCCATCTTCTTGGTTTGGGACCTTGTTCTTGGATGATTTGGACTTGTTACATCTTGATCAAGGTCTTGGCTAGGTAGGACTCCATCATTCTCCCCTTGTTGAAAAGATTTGACCCTCAAATCTGGTGGGGAAGTGTCCGGATAGAAGGGGCTCAAATCAGCCACATTAAAGGTGGCTGAAACCTCAAAATCACCAGGGAGATCAATCTTATAAGCATTGTCGTTGATCCTCTCCAAGACTTCAAATGGACCTTCAGTTCGTGGCATGAGTTTGTTTTTCCTTTTAGAAGGAAAACGTTCCTTTCTCAAATGGATCCATACCAAGTCTCCTGGTCGAAAGACAATCTTTCTCCTATGCTTGTTGGCGTGTGCTTCATAGGCTGCATTAGTCTTCTCAATTCATGCCTTCACCAACTCATGGAGCTTTTGAATCTCTTTTACTCTTTGTGTTGCATCAACATGGGGCTTTTGGTCTTGGGGCCGTGGGGTGAGATCATTTGGACTCAAAGGATCAATCCCATACACCACCTTGAATGGTGAAAGACCAGTAGCCTTACTAGGTGCCTTGTTGTATGCAAACTCAGCATGTGGTAAGAGTAAATCCCAGGCTTTAGCATTTGATTTAATCAAAGCCCTTAGGAGAGTTCCTACGGTTCGATTAGTTACTTCTGTTTGGCCATCAGTCTGGGGATGACAGGTAGTACTAAACAGCAACTTAGTACCAAGCTTCTTCCAAAGGGTAATCCAAAAATGACTCAAGAATTTTGTATCCCTATCTGAAACAATGGACTTAGGAATACCATGCAACCTTGTTACCTCTTTAAAATAGAGCTCGGCAATGTGTGTAGCATCATTGGTTTTGCAGTAGGGAATGAAATGTGCCATCTTCGAAAATCTATCTACCACCACGAAGATTGAATCCTTTCCCCTTTGAGTTTTAGGTAGACCCAAAATGAAGTCCATACTCACGTCCACCCAAGGTAGAGTTGGTACGGGCAATGGGGTGTATAAGCCGTGAGGTAGGGTATGGCTCTTGGCTACTTGGCATGTTCCACACCTCCTAAGGATGTCTTGAACATCCTTCTCCATCCCTGGCCAGTAGTAATACTCCCTTAACATGGTTAAGGTCTTTGACTCTCCAAAATGACCCGCCAAGGAACCTCCATAAACTTCCCTGATTAGAAGCTCACGAGTGCTACACTTTGGAATGCACAATCGCACTCCCTTGAATAGATAACCTTCCTGGATTAGGAAATCTCCCTTGGGATGCTTCAAACATGCAGCATAGAGAATCCCAAGGTCTTCATCTTCAGCATATAAACTCTTGAGATGCTCAAAACCAAGAATAAGAGCATCCAATTGGAACATAAGGAGATGTCTCCTTGATAATGCATCCACACCTTGATTCAACTTTCCCGACTTGTGCTTAATAGTGAAGTGGAATGACTATAGGAATTCAACCCACTTAGCATGGCGTGAGTTAAGTTTATGCTGGCCTTGAATGTACTTCAATGCCTCGTGATCTGAGTGAAGTATAAACTCACTAGCCACTAAGTAATGACTCCAATGCTCTAGGCACCGAATGATAGCATAGAATTCCTTATCATATGTGGAGTATTTTCTTCTTGAGTCACATAGTTTTTCACTGAAGAAGGCCAATGGCTTGCCTTCTTGAGTTAAAACTCCACCAATTCCCACTCCTGATGCATCACATTCAACCTCAAAAACCTTCTCAAAGCACGGCAATGTAAGAACAGGTGCTTGAGTAAGTTTCTTCTTGATTTCTTCAAAGGCAGTTTGTGCCTTAGGATTCCATTGGAACAATGAACCCTTTAGCACTTCGGTCATAGGGGACATGATGGTGCTGAAGTTTCGAATAAATCTTCTGTAAAACGAAGCTAAGCCATGAAAACTTCTAACATCATATATACTTTATGGTTGAGGCTAAGTGCGAATAACCTCTATCTTCCCTTCATCAACCTTAATGCCTTCACTAGAAACGATGTAACCTAAGAATGTAATCTCATGAGTAAAGAAGGTACACTTCTTAAGATTACCATATAACTGCTCACGCTCAAGGACATGTATGATCTGATTGAGATGATTTTGATGTGTTTGCTCGTCCTTGGAATAGATAAGAATGTCATCGAAGTAAACCACTAGGAACTTGCCAATATAGGGTTTGAATACTCGATTCATTAACCTTATGAATGTACTAGGAGCGTTGGAAAGACCGAATGGCATAACTAGCCACTCATATAAACCTCCTTTAGTCTTAAATGCAGTCTTCCACTCATCTCCCTCTCTTATTCTGATCTGATAGTAACTACTTCGAAGATCAATTTTAGAGAAGACTTTAGAGCCATGTAATTCATCCAGTATGTCTTCAAGCCTAGGTATGGGATACCCATACTTGATGGTGATCTTGTTTATGGCTCTGCTGTCCACACACATTCGTTGGCTGCCATCCTTCTTAGGAACCAACAAAGCAGGTACGGCACAGGGGCTTAAGGACTCACGTACAAGTCCCTTTGAAATCAACTCCTCTACTTGCCGTTGAATCTCCATGGTTTCCTTTGGGTTCATTCTATAAGCTGGCTTGTTTGGAAGAATTGAACCAGGAATGAGATCTACGTGGTGTTGGATGTCCCGTTTAGGGGGTAAACCCGAGGGTATCTCTTCTGGAAACAAATGACAGAAGGTTTGGATGAGTGATTTGGCAAATAGATGGGTTGGTAATGGGGATTCTGGTTCATCTTGTATGGTTAGGATCCACTCCTTAAAAGCCTTGAATTCATGATTCGAAGCCTTCAAAAGAGTTTCACTAAAAGTGAGTAAACAACCAGAATGTTCATGGCCTTTTGTGGGTTTGTTTTTGAGGATTGCGGATGGTGATAATGGCTTTAGGGTAATCTTCTTTCCTCCCTTAGACAAGGAGTATGTATTCATAAAACCATCATGGGTTACCCTTCGGTCATACATCCAAGGCCTTCCCAACAATACATGGCATGTATCCATAGGTATAACATCACACCAAAGTTGGTCTTGATAGTTCTTACCAATGGATAATGAAATGAGGCACCGTGAATTGACTTGAAGCCCTTTGCTTTGATTCAGCCATTGTATATTGTAGGGATGGGGATGGGCCGTAGCTTGTAAGCCTACCTTCTCAATCATGGTGAGGGATACCACGTTTGCACAGCTCTCACCATCAATAATCAATGAACATACCTTGCCTTGAACCGTGCACCTAGTGTGAAAAATGTTTTCTCTTTGCTCATCCTTGGTGCTCTTTTGGCCGTTCAAGACCCTCCTCAAAACTAACATCTCTCCTTCATCAGCTTCCTCCTCAACCTCTTCTTGACTTTCCTCATGTTCTTCTTCAGTTTCACCTTCAATTTCACCTTCCTTTTCTTGCTCATCCACGGCTCTCCATTCGGCCAAAGTGATTACCTTGCGGTTTGGGCACTCCGAAGCAATATAGCCTAGTCCTTGGCACTTGAAACATCTTCTAGTGCTCATAAGATTGGGGTTTGGTCGAATTGGGGGTGCTGGGGCCTTTTGTGGTGCTTGGGTTCTTTGTGGATTGAAAGGAAAGGGATTTTGTGGCTTAGAAATCGGTTAGGAACTTCCCTTGTTAAAAGGTTGGTTCCAGATTGGAGGCCTTTGATGTGAAGGCTTAAAAGTTTGCTTAGCTTTCTTTTGCTGCTCAACCTTGTGAGCAAACACGCAAACCTCATCAAATGTAGTATAAGCTTGCAATTCAACAACATTAGAGTACCTAGGATCAAGTCCTCCCAAGTACCTTACAATCGTTTGCTCTTCCGGTTCTTGCAAATCACATTTAATCACAAGCTTTTCAAACTCCCTAGTGTACTCTTCAACACTAAGATTGCCTTGGTTCAGATTATGAAGTTGTGAATAACAATCTTGAACATACGTGGGGGGTAAAAATCTAGCCTTCAACTTAGTTTTCATCTTTTCCCAAGTTCTGATTTTAGTCTTACGTTCCCTAACTCTCTTAGCACACAAGTTGGTCCACCATAAAGAAGCATACTTACGTAGTCTTAATGCCACCAACTTGACTTTCTTTTCTTCTGGAACGTCCTTGTATTCGAATACCCTCTCCACTGTGTACAACCAGTCCAAGAAGTCTTCTGGATCAAGCTTGCCTTCATACTCTGGAATCTCAACTCTAAAATCATTAGAGTTACCTTGTCCTCTTTGCTCTTGCCATGGTCTCCTGAATGGCTCTTCATCACTTGAGGATTCAAGGTTGTGACTGAACACTTGCTCTCGGCCTTGTGATGCAGAATGGGATGGTTCTTCATTGAGCTTTTGCTTTTGCTTGAGAAAAGTACCCAATTGCTTGCGTAGGTACTCATTTTGTGCCTTGAGTTCTTGATTAGAACTCTTCAACTCTTGATTAGAAGAAGTAATCTCATGATTATTCTTTAAAATGGCATCAAGCTTCTCTTCTATGCTTATACTAGTACTCATGTTTGTGTTTGTTCAAAGGAAAAACCAAAGCTGACTAGTGTTTGAGAGATGGAGAAGAAGGAAGTTTGGATGCATGGATTCAATACCAGGCCAAGATGAAACACAGCTCTGATACCAAATATGATGTAAAGGTCAATGGGTATGAATACACACACCAACCTCACACCAAAGAAGACCAAAACTCAAGAATGCTCACGGACTGAAGTGGCACGGCCGTGCTATGAGGCACGGGTACACTGTGCTATATTGCTGCCCCAAAAACTAGAATTGCCTAGTTTTATCCGGTTTGAGAGCTTTTCAACTCTAGCTGGTTTTCTAGCTTTTTGGCGAAGTGGACATGGTGGAAATGGATGTGAATGATAGTGGAAAGAGTGGAGTAATGAGGTGATGCATATTTCCATATGCATCATTTTTATTCAAGTCCAATTTCAAAGAAGAAAAGGGTCAAAGAAGATCATGCATGGAAATGTGCCTATTTGGTCTTCTTAAGTGAGTTCAAAGACTCGCGACACTATGGAGAGGTCAAAAAGAGGTTAAGCTTTGCTAGAAATTTGGTGCCGAATTCATCCCTGCGGAACCCGATTTTTGTGACCACTTTTGGACAAGCTCAAGTGGACCCACAAATTGAGGGCCCATGTGCTTTTGAAGCTTAAGATTTCATCTTTCAAATAAGCCCAAGTTTGTTTAATTTGGACATCATTTGATTGGGCAAAATATCACTCAAAAATACGTTATGCTGATCCAGTCCAGTCTGAGATAGGTGCATTGTTTGGGCCATAACTTTTCAACCGCTTATCCAAATTGAGCAAATGAGCCCATTCTGAAAACTAGACTTCCAGGGCTTTCTATCAAGCCTAAGAACGCGTGATTTGGCCGAGTATTCTGGAAGTTATGCTCTGTTGAAGTTGAGGCAGTTGCAAGGATTAATGCTGGGAATATGAAGAGTCTTCGGTTACATATACTTGTGTGGTTGATATTGTGCACGTTTTAGATGCTTCTAGATTGATGTAATCAGCTGCAAAAATCCTAGAATATTCCTTGTAACCTCCCCCACCCCTTTTATGATGAGGCTTTTCATTTTTCTTAGACTTTTCATTAGCTAGTTTTAATTGTTAGGAGTTATTTGAGTCATTTGATTGTCTTTTGCTGAGTCTATAAAAAGGGGAGGGGCGTGTGAAGCTATTCATTCAGCATTATAAGAAATCTCCAAAGCAATACAAGTACTTTGAGTGTGTTTCTCAAAAGTGTAACTAAATTCCTATTTCTATATCTTGAATTGTGGCAAATTCAAGTGGTGTTCTAGGTTCTCTTCCTTTTCCAATTGGAGTGATTCCTTGGTTAAGACAAGAGAATTAGCCCAAGGTCAAGTCATTGAGTGGCTCCGTGAAGGATTATCTCAATTACAAGATCTTGTTCTATTCCTTTTTCTTGTGTAGTGAAATTCTTCATCCATCTCATCCATCTTTCATTTCTCTTCCCAATTTGGCTTATTTTGAGTTGGAGTTTGATTTGGTTCACTTGCCACCCACATACACATCAATTGGTATCAGAGCCACGGTTCTTAAGTGACCCACTTCACACCCAAATACATCCCAAAAAGCCAAAACACAAAAACAAAAAAGAAGCACAAAGCGGCAAAACCATTCCCGAAGTCCAGAAATTTCGCACGGTGCCCCCGTGCCGCCAAGCACCACCGTGCCACTCTACTTTTCTGCATCTTCTTCAGCCGAAGTATAGCACGGCCTGACCGTGCCCCCTTGCACGACCGTGCCACTTTCCCTGCTGCATATTCTTCCTTCAAAGCATCTCCAACATGTCTACAAAGTCCACAAGAAGCGACCAAGCACGTGTGGAAGAGTTAGAAGCGCAAGTCACTTATCTCCGAACTCAACTTGGGCAACTTTTGGAGGAAAAATGAAGGTGGATTCATAGCCCCACTCCCTCTCGTCCTCATGAACCGGTGGTCGAATCGGAAGAAGAAGTCTTTCAATCCCGAGCCAATTCTAGTGACGAAGAAGCCCCAAGGAGACGAAGGCAAGGAGGCAATATTGGTGGTGTCCGAATTGCCATCCCCGAATTTGAAGGCCAACTTGACCCGGACTTATTTCTCGATTGGTTGCACACCATTGAGAGGATCTTTGAATATGAGGACATCCCGGAGGACAAGAAGGTGAAACTCGTAGCCCTTAAACTCCGTAAATATGCTTCAATCTGGTGGGCTAACCTTGGAGCGAAAAGAGCAAGAAATGGGAAAGGGAAAATTAGAACGTGGGCCAAAATGAAAGAAAAACTCAAGGCCAAGTTTCTTCCCTCTCACTATGTGCAAGACAATTATCTCAAGCTCCATCGACTCAAGCAAGGTTCCAAGAGTGTGGAAGAATACACTCGGGAGTTTGAACAACTCCTACTCAAATGTGATTTGAGAGAAGACGACTCACAAACCTTGGTAAGATACTTGACCAGTCTTGATGAGTCCATTGCTCATGTAATTGAGTTGCAACCCTATTCATCCCTAGATTACTTGAGTTCTCTAGCCTATAAGGTAGAGCAACAAAAGAAATCTAAGGAAAAGAGCATCTTTTCCAAGACTCCTTCCCGTCCTTTTTCTCAAGAATCACCTTACTTTCCCCTACAAATTCAAACCCCCTCACCCGCCAAAAGTGTCCCTCCCATCACCCCTCCACCTCCCACAAAAGTGCCCTCACGGCCAAAAGACCATGTTCGTTGTTTCCGTTGTCAAGGTATGGGACATTTTGCATCTGAGTGTCCTAACAAGAAGATTGTTTCCCTGGCTGAGTACCAAGCTTCTTTTGAGGAGCATTACCATGAAGAAGAGGAAAGTTTGGAGGAAAAAGAAGAAGAGGTTATCATAGGCCCCGATGAAGGTGAGTTGCTTGTCATTAGGCGAGCATTGAGTGGAATTGCCACTCAAAAGGACATGGAGCAAAGAGAAGCCATTTTTCACACTAGGTGTACCGTAGGAGACAAGGTTTGTTCCCTTATCATTGATGGAGGTAGTTGTGCTAACGTTGCCTCAAAGACTATGGTGGACAAACTCAAGCTGCAAGTCTCTCCTCGTCCAAATCCCTACACCATACAATGGTTAAATCAAGGCAAAGGTTTGCAAATTACTCACCGTTGTCTTGTTTCCTTTTCAATTGGGAAAAACTATAAGGATGAGATATTGTATGACATTCTTCCTATGGATGCAAGCCATATATTGTTGGGTAGACCATGGATGTTTGATCGCCATGTAATTCATCATGGGCGCCTCAACACCTACTCCTTTATTAAGGATGAGAAGAAAATCACCTTGACCCCTATTCCATCGTGCCAAAGCCCTAAGCCACAAAAGGACCGACAAGCCTTAACCCTCATTCATCCTTCCCAAACCCTTGCCCCCAAAGAAGATTTCCCACTTCCGCCTGTTCTCTTCACCAGGTATGACCCGTTTTATCATCCTCCCCTCACCCTCTTCTATATCTCTCTAGAGGTGATGCCCTGTGACTTCCTTCCCCAAAAGCTCCCATATTGTAAGCGCGACCCCTTTCTTGAGAGGCTTGCCAACCCTTTGAGTTTAAGGACAAACTCAAAACAACCCGGGGAGTATGATGCATATTTCCATATGCATCATTTTTATTCAAGTCCAATTTCAAAGAAGAAAAGGGTCAAAGAAGATCATGCATGAAAATGTGCCTATTTGGTCTTCTTAAGTGAGTTCAAAGACTCGCGACACTATGGAGAGGTCAAAAAGAGGTTAAGCTTTGCTAGAAATTTGGTGCCGAATTCATCCCTGCGGAACCCGATTGTTGTGACCACTTTGGACAAGCTCAAGTGGACCCACAACTTGAGGGCCCATGTGCTTTTGAAGTTTAAGATTTCATCTTTCAAATAAGCCTAAGTTTGTTTAATTTGGACATCATTTGATTGGGCAAAATATCACTCAAAGATACGTTATGCTGATCCAGTCCAGTCTGAGATAGGTGCATTGTTTGGGCCGTAACTTTCAAACCGCTTATCCAAATTGAGCAAATGAGCCCATTCTGGAAAATAGACTTCCAGGGCTTTCTAACAAGCCCAAGAACGCGTGATTTGGCCGAGTATTCTGGAAGTTATGCTCTGTTGAAGTTAAGGCAGTTGCAAGGATTAATGCTGGAAATATGAAGAGTCTTCGGTTACATATACTTGTGTGGCTGATATTGTGCACGTTTTAGATGCTTCTAGATTGATGTAATCAGCTGCAAAAATCTTAGAATATTCCTTGTAACCTCCCCCGCCCCTTTTATGATGAGTCTTTTCATTTTTCTTAGACTTTTCATCAGCTAGTTTTAATTGTTAGGAGTTATTTGAGTCCTTTGATTGTCTTTTGTTGAGTCTATAAAAAGGGGAGGGGCGTGTGAAGCTATTTATTCAGCATTGTAAGAAATTTCCAAAGCAATACAAGTACTTTGAGTGTGTTTCTCAAAAGTGCAACTAAATTCCTAGTTCTATATCTTGAATTGTGGCAAATTCAAGTGGTGTTCTAGGTTCTCTTCCTTTTCCAATTGGAGTGATTCCTTGGTTAAGACAAGAGAATTAGCCCAAGGTCAAGTCATTGAATGGCTCCGTGAAGGATTATCTCAATTACAAGATCTTGTTCTATTCCTTTTTCTTGTGTAGTGAAATTCTTCATCCATCTCATCCATCTTTCATTTCTCTTCCCAATTTGGCTTATTTTGAGTTGGAGTTTGATTTGGTTCACTTGCCACCCACATATACATCATGAGGGGAAATGATGAACATGATTAGTGGAAGTGATTACCTTGAACAATCAAATAAGCAACTTCACTAATGAACCGTGTGGGATGAACTGGAATGGGATAAGACTAAACCCTTGGATTGGATACAGAAATCACCACCAACCTTTGAGTTTAGGGCCCTTAATCTTGATTAAGATACAGAATCACCACTTAATCAAGGTTAAGACTGACTTGAACACCACTTAGTTTGGCCTAAACTAAGATAAGCAAGCAAGAGTTTTGGAGAGAAAGCCTCAAATGCTCTCTACGGTTTTCATTCAACAAAAACTGAAGTGTTTTCCATATGGCCGTGACTTGCCTTTTGTTACTTACCTCACAACATTTCCTAGTCAGCAAGCAAGCTTAGCAAGCACCTCACTTTACCCTCCTAGGGAGGAAAGGTGTTAATTAGCTCTAATTGCCACGGTTAGAGCTAATCGGTTACAAGCATGCTTACGGCTAATCAAAATACACTTAAACCATCAAAGAAAGCAAGACAAATGAATATTACAACATAATTAGCTTGTCCTTAAACTCAATCAGCTTCAAAGGCAGCAAAAGGACCATGTGCTCAGCCGAAAAGTGGTTTCCCCTTTACGGCTAGCCAATAGCAAGCAAGGAACATCTTCCCTTGTCTCTCCCTTCTCATTGGCCGTTCTTTTCAAGGTTGCAGCTGATGATTGTCGCCTTGGGGTGTGTGCCCAGCCTTGGAAGACGTGCCAACTCAGTTGAAGAGGAGGAAACCCACCGGTGGAGGTAAAAGAAAACCGTGACACCAAACCGGGTTCAAGGGCAGTTTTGTACCCGGTTTTCAGACCAAGTTTAACCAAAGCAAAAGTGGGTATGATCTGGATTTTAACCGTGGGGGGGAAGTTCAAGGTGTGTAGAAACCCCCCCAATCAAGAAATTAAGGTTAAACAAGGTTTAAGTAGGGTAATCACACCTAAACTTTCAACCGTGCAGAATTGGACCAAATCTGGCCGGTTGGGGAAATGCCTTTGATCCTCCATCCCCTTGTGGCATGATTTGAAATCAATGCTTGGACTTGAAAGCTAACATCCTGAGGATTCCAAAAATGCAAAAATATTGGCCTTAAGCCACAATGTAGCTTAAGAAATCAGATGCACAAAACCGGGCTTATGTTGGCCGGTTATCCCGTTTGTGCTAGTTTCAACTTCTTGCCAAAGGTGAGCCATCTTCTTGGTTTGGGACCTTGTTCTTGGATGATTTGGACTTGTTACATCTTGATCAAGGTCTTGGCTAGGTAGGACTCCATCAGGTGAGGCGACGCGGGATGGGCTAGAAGCCCCGGTAGTGGAAGCCGATGATCGGTGAGTGAGGGCCTAGACGCTTAAGCTTGTAAGCCCCTCGCGCCCGTGAGTCAAGTACACGAACGGGGTCGAAGGCTTGTCTTGAGTTGCGGATCCGTGTGACGACAGAGGGGTTGATCACTTCGGTAGCAGCCGCTGATGATCGGTAGAGTGAAAGCCTAGACGTTGGACCTTGTAAGCCTGTGAGGCCGAAGTACATTACGGGGTGGCCCTTCCCAAGGAGCACTTCCAAGGGCACAACATGAGGCTTGCACCGGGAGGGGAGTGCCCCTTGCATCGGGATTTTGCCGGTGGGAATGCCGTCGTGTCGAGGAGTGGGGGGTCACACTCTCCTCCTCAAAATCCAACCTGATTTCGTTCGACATCCACCCGAAAATCCTTTGTTCGCACCAACTTACTTCCCGTTCCAAGAACCCCTTGTTCGCACCAACTTACTTCCCGTTCTCAGCCTACTCCACTTAAAAGCACCCTGATAACCCTCCCCTCGTCCCCAGGCGGACGACGGACGCACTGACTGTGGGATTTATGCGGAGGCGTGTTGCCTTCCACGTGCGGGTTGCCTGTTGGAAGCGAGGTGATAGGTGAGGCGATGCGGGATGGGTTGGACGCCCCGGTAGTGGAAGCTGATGATCGGTGAGTAAGAGTCAAGACGCTTGAGCTTGTAAGCCCCTCGCGCCCATGAGGCCGAAGTACTCGAATGGGGTGGAAGGCTTGTCTTGGGGAGCTGATCCATGTGACGGTGGCAGGGTTGATCGCTCTGGTAGTGGAAGCCGATGATTGGTGAGTGAGGACCTAGATGCTTGAGCTTGTAAGCCCCTTGCACCCGTGAGGCCGAAGTACAGGAACGGAATGGGAGGCCCTTGCCGAGGAGCACTTCCGAGGGCGCGACATGAGGCCTGCGCGGGGCGGGGAATGCCCTTTGCATCGAGATTTTGCCGGTGGGAATACCGTCGTGCTGAGGGGCGGGGGTGACCTCTCCTCCTCAAAATCCAACCCGATTGCCTTCGAGATCTACCCGAAAACCCCTTGTTCACACCAACTTACTTCCCGTTCTCAACCCACTCCACTTGAAAGCAGCCTGACAACCCTCCACTTCAAAGCACCTTGACAACCCTCCCCCCCCCATTTACCGCC